>JACXGM010011112.1:0-17295 GCA_016801145.1 Umbra pygmaea | reverse complement strand
CAAACGCATTATCACCACCAATAATGTGTGCCATACTGTACCTAAATAAGATCTATATCTGGTGGTGGTTTTAAACATTCAAACGCATTATCACCACCAATTATGTGTACCATATTGTACCTAAATAAGATCTATTTCTGGTGGTGGTTTTAAACATTCAAACACATTAGCACCACCAATAATGTGTGCCTCTATTGCAAGGCTCCATCAGTAGCTTGTGGCCCTTATTAGAGCTCTTGTGACACACATGACCTCCAGACATTCTACTTGACACTAGTTTGGGTAACAATTAAATAACAATTTGAATATCTTGGTGGTTAACTTGTATGGTCAGATTATGTATGTTAAAAAAGGACAAATAGATACCATTGTAAAGCTTACCCATGGCATCCTAGAGCTTGTGATGTTTGAAGGTGCTGTCTGGAATGTAAAATGTGTATTATGCAAAGCATAGTGGTTATTTCATATTGTCTCAGGCAGTCACCTTTATAAGGTTCATTTTGAACGTTGAACAGAATTGCTTCATGCCTCAGTCACTTTTGTTATGATTGTAGGTAGTGGGGGTTCGACTGGGAGGACAAAATCACACTGTCCCTAGAAAACTCTCAGATTTACAAAAAACGAACATTATTGTTCTCTGGCCATTCACCTTAGCAGGCTTTCGTCACTTTCAAACTACTGCTCCTTACAGCCTATAATGGCAGTATGACAAAGCAGTGCCAAACTCATTTCCTGCCTTGTCAAGATGCTCCCAGCCCCCACAATGCTTCCTTAACTTCCACCGGTTCAACCGTAGGTGGCTTGTCGACAGGACGGAGAGCCTCCATGCTGTCAGCTCTCATTACGGTCCGTTCGTGAGGAGGGAAGACCATTAATGTGCCTCCGGGGAGGAAATGTGTACTAAAACACAATGCTTCAGATTATTCAATTGAGATGGCCATTGCTGTTGTCCTCTGAGGCTGTGCACTTTATGCTTCTCATTTCAACTACTGAGGCTTCCTAATTAAGGTCTGACAACAACTTGATGAAACAAGACTTTCCCAAACGGTGGAGACCCAAAGTTCTGAGGAGATTGCCCTATGACTCTCATGGTCCCTCAGGTTTGAGAACCACAAGGCATTTCCTTAAAGGTCTTTAAAGATGTGTGAGTGTGTGTGTATAGGTGTATGTGTGGCTGAGATGAAGAACCATTCCGGGCCATTTATTGAATATGTCATTTTGACTTTAGAACTGCAAGTACCACATTTTCACTTTAATCAAAGCGGCCATGCTCTAGTTAATGGCTGTGAAAGAAAGTTCCAGTTGGGTTTGTCCATTAGATTCCTTTCTCATCTTTCTGCTTCCCATTTATTTGGTGGATTTGCTGATTAAATGGCTTGTATCGTGTCAAACGGGATCTTTTCGCATGAGCAGAAGTAGGGCCATTTCCTATTTTCTATGGGTGGGTGTTTGGGGGCCGGGGGATAACAATGTAACCATGTCCAAGGCCAAAGTCATATCTAAAGGTATATCAGGCAGAGCCTAATATATGACATTTTATCACACAGTATATTCCAACATGCCACCAACCAATAAAAACCCTGGAGGGCTGTACACACTCTGTCTTGATGACTGTTTCAGTTCAGCACACATGCACTTTTTCACCTTAAGGAGGCAGCATGCTCATCAGTAACCTTTAAAGATTATCAGTAAAGACATGACCCAAACTCCATGTCAGTTGGTTTTAAAGATGGCGTCAAGGGGCACTGACTTCCTATACAGAAATCTAATATATGGCCATATATACGTATAAAAATATTGATGTTAATTACATATTTAAATCTGACATCCCATATGTAAATCTAATATATGGCCATAAAATGAAAATCGTAACATATTTTAAAAGATATGACCAATAATTTTAATTACAACATTTTAATGACAAAATGTGGAAAAACATGTCACATGAAATGGCCAATTTATTTAATATTTTGACATACAAGTACATATATGTGATGATGTTTCCAGCATATATGGCAATATCAGACATACGTATTTATACATATACTGTACATATGTGGCTATATATTAAATTGCCATATGGGATACATTTAAAAAAGATTTTACAAAATAGTTCATTGACATACATGTTATACCCATAATTATCATCACATATACTGTATGTAACATCAATATCCCATACATAAGTATTCATTCCTGTTTACATTTGTTGATTATCTAGGCAAATTTTTAACTGACATTAGGCAAGAATAAATGTAGCAGTATTTATATATTATTTATTTACACAATCTCATATATACATTGACAGATATTATACAATACATCACTTATACACACTGTAAACCATAGGTAAATGCAGATATGGATGTAAAATGTTTTGACATATACCAGTATGCAATGATTTTTCCACCATATATGCCAAAATAGGTTATATACATATATTTCCATATATTATATTTCTGTATGGGTATATTTCTGTAAATCTCCAATAAACATGGGGATTTATATTAATGGTCACATTCACGTTTATAAAGGAGCATTTTTATTCAAAAAAAATAATAACCTTTACTCTTTCTATGTATATCAGGTATTTATTTCATTCTTTTATTTCCAGTGCAGGCTGTCTTTGATCACCTATACAGAGTGTATTTTCTCGTGTCATTTAAGCTAGTGTAAGTCTCAACTTTTTTTCAGCAATTACAGCTGTGATGAAAGACTTCATTTTAGAAAAGCCTTTTGTTTCATCTCACAAACAGAGTTGGATAAATGTAATTGCCGGTACAGTAGTCATTTTCTGACCACAGGAGTTTCTAGCCTGAAATTAGCACCTCAGTATGGTTCACTCTGCAGTGTGTTCCTGTCCTTTGCTAGAAAAATCTCAGTTGCTAGAAAAAGTATTACAGTTCGAGGGAGGAACTCACTAAAGCTGTAGCTTTGTTTGATCCATTGTCACAATGTGGTATATATGATGGCAGGAGACAGTTGCGTTTCTTCAATAAGAACAATGTTTATTCCTGAAAAACAGACAATAAATGACAAAACACAGGAACAGATGGGGAATCATTACATCCATGCATCTATATGTTCTGCAGCAGGGCTTCCCAACCCTGTTCCTGGAGATCTACCATCCTGTAAAGTTTCACTTCAACCATAATTTAGCACACCTGATTCTAATAATTAGCTAAAGGAAAGCTGAAATATGTTGCCCATAACAAGGGTTGGAGAGTACCCACAGGGCAGTAGATCTCCAGGAATAGGGTTGGGCAGCTCTGTTCTACATAATGTGCTTAATATTTTTACTTCACTCGCACATGGGAAAGATCAAACATTTGTTGTTGTGTGCAGAATATTTAAGGATTATAAATTTTCCATACGCATTCTGTTCTTTTGCAAACCTATTATTCCTTCATTGTACTACTGTAGATCAAATACCATTTTTCATTTCCATAAGAGGAATAGAAGCAAAACCCCCACTCATCCATCCACCACTGTTTTTCTATTGTCTCTACAGATCTTTAGGAGTCTGCTGGTAGGTACCGTGCAATAAGAGCCCTACCCAGTCCTATGGCTCCAAAGCTGTGGTGCTTCACCATGGTCCCTGCACGAAGCTGGCTCCTTGTCCTGGTTCTTGATGTAATCCTCCTCGGGGCCCAGGCTGCTCCATCCCCGTTCGGTGAGGAGGGAAAGCTGGTCCGGACCACCAGGGTTAGACGACAGGCACCTCCGGGTGGCCCCATGGGCCAGTCTACCAACCAGACGGTCAAGGAGCAACCCATGGTTTTCAACCACGTGTACAACATCAACGTGCCTCTGGAGTCATTGTGTTCTGTGGATCTTGACTCAGCAGTGCCCCCAGCCAGCCAGGCGACCAGAGGAACTGTTTCCAGTGCGTTTGGGGAGGGCCCCACAGAGTTCACAGAGCAGACGGTGGACGCAGACAGCCAGGTCACCTTCACCCACCGCATCAACATCCCCAAACAGGCCTGTGCCTGTCCTGTAGCCGACACAGTGCAGCAGCTGGCCATCCGCATCGAAATGCTAGAGAGAGAAGTGTCAGTGCTCAGAGCCCAGTGCAGCTCTGGCAACTGTGGCTGTGGGGAGAGTTCAGCCATGGGTGAGGATACACTGTAGCCTAACAGCTTGACAGTATTATTAGAGTCTGAACCGTGGTAATAGCGTATGTTGGAGCCAATATGGGGGGGCACAGGCCTTCATTTACATCAGTCATTTAGTGTTGTGTTTCAGGTGAACAGAGGCAGGATATAAAAAACTCCTTTTTTAATGTGTGTATGTTTATTTTTGTTTTGAAATTTTGTTTTAAAATTTTGTTTAAAATTTTGTTTTTTGTTTTGTTTTTCCATGTTCTTCTACTTTAGGTCACTTGGAATTCATTCCTCAGTGCGGTGGCCATGGCAGCTTCAGCATAGATCTGTGTGGATGCGTTTGTGAGGATGGCTGGACGGGTAAGAACTGCTCGGAGCCCCGTTGCCCAGACAATTGCTCCGGACAGGGAATGTGTATGGACGGAGAGTGTGTCTGCGATCAGGACTTTGTGGGGGAAAATTGCTCAGAGCCCCGTTGCCCGGCAGACTGTTCTGGTCAAGGGCTGTGCGTCGACGGTGAGTGTGTCTGCGAGGAGAGCTTCACCGGAGTGGACTGTACCCTGACTCGCTGCCTCAATGACTGCTCTGACCAGGGGCTGTGTGTCAACGGGACCTGCCATTGTCGCCCAGGATACCTTGGAGAAGATTGCTCCTTGGCTTACTGTGCTAACAACTGTAGTCAGAAGGGCATCTGTAAGGACGGATTCTGTGCTTGTCAAGAGGGCTTTGCAGGAGATGACTGCTCTACAGGTGAGAGAGTGAGGGAACCAAAGAAAAACAGCAGATCCTAATTTTATACCCAACAAAAATAAAAATGTCATTGTATCCTTATTATAAGTAAAATCAGTCAATTGAAATAAATTCAGTCACCCCTAATCTATAGATTTTCCATGACTGAGAATACAAATATGTGCAAATAGAAACAATTTTTTAAATTAACATTATTATTGAACACAAACATAAATGTATCTACAAAATAGGGAACCCAACCAATATGCTTTCATTTCAGCATATAGTACCAACTCTTCACATCAGGATGCATTCATATTTTTGTTCATATATTTACAAGTAAATATAAAGTAAATATTCCCTGGAGTTAGGCTAAGCTGTGGCCCAACTGCATTTCTAACATGTGAGCTTTTTTATAATATGGCCAATTCTTGAATGGTTTATTTTCAGATAATAGAAAGGCTCTTTGTGCAATAGCAGCCAAATTCACTGTAGCTCTTGCATTTCTAAAGAGGAACTCGCAGCCCCCTTGTGCTTCAAATAGTACCTGTAAAATTGGTGACGGCTCGGGGTGTAACAGCATTTATTTGTCACATTAACTGAAGCTGAGACTATTTTCTGAATCACGCAAGTTGGTTCATAGCTACAGTGATTCTCTGAGTCCCTCTATTGCTAGACAGCTGTCATCTTACATGAGAAAAGAAAAAAGAGCAAATCATATTACCTATCAATATTAACTACCCGCTATCTTGCTGCCTCTTCTTTTCAATAAAGACTTGCTGGAGCCAAAATTGCTTATTTTCGTCGCAATTACAGTAGAAATAGCATAGGCTAGTGTGGAAGAGTTTGCACAATACAACATTATGCCATTCAATTACCAGGTCCTATTCATGGCTAACAGGGTGGCAGGAATTGTACGTGTTTCTTATTACAACTGGAGAAATATCTGGATACGCTTTTGGGAATATTGAGACTATGGAATTGAAAGGCATTTGGCAGCGTGGAGACAAAATAGGCACATTCAAATGATGAGTATCCATATCATAGAATCCTAACTGCCTTCACATCAATATCCTGCTAAATGGCAGTCATCATTACCCATTGTAGAAATGGTTATGCTTGACTACATGAATATGTTTTTTTTTACCCTAAATAAAAATGCATTGAATGCCAACAGGTTGACATTTGTTCCATGGATATAGCTCACATGTGACAGCTCACATGAGCCTTTTCACCTTCATAACGTTTCCTCTACAAGTAACTCCAGTGTTGTCAGATTTCTATTAAATATGACCTGTAATTACTATGAGGGAAATCGTTTGTCTTCTATAAGCGTATAATTAAGACTGAGTGGGCGTACGCCTACGCCAACAACAGAATGCTTACGGTATATTGGTCAACGATACAAGAACGCCACAGATTGGCCAGCTGATACTTAACAGAATAATTGTTCACTGTGAAGTTACTTTAACAAGGTTGTTCACTGACTGACAGCCCATTTCAACCAGATAACACATCAAAATCCTGAATGCCCCATAGAAACAATTATTTTCACTTTATAATTTAATATTTTTTTAATAAAGCCTAGACAAATACAATAGCTCAGCTGCAGTGAATAGACAATAGAATGGTATGTTTACTATTCAATCTTCATTACAACCAGCATTGTGTATCACCGTTTTCCAATATTGCTGAACGGAACCGAGTGATGGAAGAGAGTATGAATCTGTAATCGATAAATCACTGCAGCAGTAGAAGAAGTAGCCCTGCTCGGCCTCCTACCGAGACACAGAACTCCAACAGGTATAGCTACATAGCTACAGTACATACCCTGAGTCTTCATTAGCATCCAGAGGTCATTTTAGGCTGATCTCAATACAGCAGCTACTGCAAGAATCTTCCATAAAATTACCTATTTGGAATCTCATCTGTTTTACTTTTAAATAACTAATGAACAAAAAATGTGCAGCTCAATACAAAGGAATCTAAGAAAGGAAACCACTACAAAAATAAAATAGCGGGGGTTCTGAAATGTGTACTGGAAGGTATAAATAGTGGGTGTGCCTATTGGGTGGTGGCCAAACAACTCAAAGAGGGTATTACTAAACGCCCACCCTGGACGCCCACTAGATCTGCTCCAGAAAAGGCAAACAAAAACACACACCCACACCAATAATGGATAGGAAGTAAACATGAAAGAAAATAACAAAAAGCAACCAGCAACAAATTTAGACTTTGTTAATTGCAAAAAACAAAACAGCAGGAACTTTTGAAGGCATTGATCTCTCAGCTCGTCTCATTCTGTGTAGCACAGATGTGGCCCACTGAAATGTTACATCATTTGGAATTACATATCAGCATGTGAGCGAAAAACATCCTGATTAACAAACAGCATAGGTAAAACCTGCAGTATGTGATCATTCAAGTTATTCTAACTTGTAAAATTGTAACATTATTTGTAAATTATGGTTAATTCAATGAAATATCAATATTAATTTTGGGTAAAATTCAACTCAACTTCCAAATGTATTATACTATAATAGCATATTTCACAGAGTAAAATTGAACTCTAATGACAATGCATCACATAAGAAATATGGGTAACACTTTATTTAATGCACTTATGCATAATGCATTATAAAGCATTATACATGTACTCATAATGTAGTAATAATGCATTATAAGCATAGTTATAGACACTCATAAAGACTCATGAATACTCATAATACTGTATACAAATATTCATAATGCATTATAAGTATAATCATAATCACTTAAAATGTACAACAACATTGTGTTTTATACAGCGTTACAATGATCCTCTGCATGAATTATTGCAGCACTTTTTCATTACTGCATTATGTAAGCATTAACACAGGACAGACCAAGCCACTGGGCTTTGAGCTTCGTGGCTTTCTAAACTGCTGAGGTGTGCGGTTATTCCCTGGCAACGCACAGTCTGGAGTGTGTTACTGCGCTTATAAAACGGTTGCCAACATTTTATTCGTGAAAATTACTGTTTTAATTTGTATTTTTAGCAAAGGAAAAATGGTCACGAGGCGTGCGGTTATCATGAAACATTAACGTACCCTTCACCACTCCTTTTACTTTTGCCATGTTAGAACACCACAAATCAAGTAATTCCTATAAAACGGATCATTTAGATAGTTTATAACAAGGTCTGAACACTTATGTACAGTTTAATTCAATTTAAATGAGATTCGTTAGCCAGTTTGCTTTAGTGATGCATTTATGGAATTCAAATGTTTAGGTGATAGAGACCTTACTGTCAACATCAATCAGCCTACTATAGCTAACTGACGACACTATGTTTAACGCAGTCAAGCCAACATCTGTGCATTTTTGCATTCCAAGCACGTTTCTTTGAATTATGTTTCTGGACATTTATATACATCCATCAAAAGCCACATTGTGCAACCTTGACTGGAAACGAAACGTTATAAATACGGGCAGACTTCCATGTATTATGCAGGTGCTGTCATTAACAGGCTATAATAAAACTATTAATTTAGTATTCGTTCCCGGTTATTAGATACTAATGTATTTTACTAACTGCTGTACTGCAGTTACGTTGTAGTCTAAGTATTTGACCAACTGGTAGCCTATATTTTATATGAGGTGTCAAGGATTATTACTGTCTGTGCATAAAACTGTTATACTACTATGCGGCTTGAAGTAGATGGTAGTTTCCAAAATATCAACCTATTAATAAATGGTCAAATCTAAAAATTTGATCCTTTCTAGATTTCTCTCTGCTGTCAATTTTAAACTCGGATCTGATGAGTTAGGAGAGAAAAACTGCGAGGGTAATATCTGTTCCATTCCATAGGATATCATGTTTTCCTAAGAACGACATGATGGTGATATGGATTTTTTTAAACATCATAAATATAAATATCTTCCAGTGCCCCTGAATAGATTGGCATAGTTTGGGCAAAATCAGCACCAATTGCCGTATGTTAAAAAAAGCCTAAATGAATTAATTAAGCATGTGAATATAGGTAAATGCGAAAACTAATTTCATACTAGTAGCTAAATAAAATGTTTGCTTACCGTAATTCCTCAAATAAAGACCGGGGCCTTTATTTACCTCTACTGCAGAAGGCAACCAGATTTTATTTGAAGCAGGCTTTTGTTAGAGGCAGGCCTTTATTTCTGATTCCCTCTGTTTGATAAGTATAATTGGCTATATTTTTGTGTAAATCCTTGGTCCAGTTTGCCTTTTATTGCTGCATTACGTTGGTATCGCAATCTCAACACTTCTTGTAACGGTTCCAAATCCAATACGTAGTTGAAAAAAGTTGTTGAAGATTCAATCGCTTGCACTGAATGGGAGCCATGTTATTTCCAATGTAGTTACTGCCATCTACCTGTACGTTAATACAAACAACACCAAGCTGAATAAAACGTACAGCCGCATTGACTGAAATAAAGTGGCGGGCGTGCATTTTACACCTAGGCCTTCACTATCTTCCCGAAATTAAAACGCATTATAATAACCTCACAATGACATTCTAGGGCTATAGGCTATTGTCATTCAGCATATAATGCATCCCATATTATAGTGAAGATAAGTTTATTCCACTCGATAAAGGTTATTTAACACGAGGCTCAACACCTGAGACTTACAATACAGTAATTGACCCGACACGACTGAAACCATAAGAATGTAACACTATGCACTATGACAAGATGTCGCATTACACATACTGTAGCCATCGGATAGCCAAAATCAATGTCCTAACCAATTAAACAAGAACTAACTCACAACACCCAGTCACAACACTACAAACATGCAAAAATGCCAGAAGGAACAATCAGGATTCAACAGACTTCCCCAGAGATTGCAGACAAGCTTCGGATTAAACGCACATCCAGGTTTACCAAGCACACTCAACGGCACAGCCCACTAAGACCACTGAATCTGAACCATAGACCTCATATATATGATCTGAACATGCTTCACACAAGTAGTGATCTAAAACAAGCAAGCAGTAATAATTAACAAGTATCAACAGGCCTGGCGCCAGGATGAAGTGTGTCTGTTTATCTCCCCCTGCTTGAATAAAAATACAGTACATGCACTAAGCCCCGTTAAGAACCTAATCAGCCAATTCAAATATAGAAAAGTAAATATTCCTACATATCCAGAAGAATATCTTTTACAATGCAGGTCAAGAATGTGTAATATTTATTAGATGTCAATGGTTTACGTCTCCTTCCATAATTAAGTGAGTGAAACACGTTTGTAAACGCGAACGCAATAGACGTTTGTGTTCGAATTTGCCCTAACTAAGCATTGCAGAAGTTTTGTGTAAGATGAGAATGTCTGTTTGAAGTGACTTTCTCCAAAACAGGACCTAATCATATTATTCTGTTAAGGTATTTTATTGTTTTATTATAATCGGTACACAATTAGCTGTAAAATGTAAATAGGCTACATCGTATTTACTTTAAGTTATATTTCTTAACTTTAGTATGTCAGAACTCAGAAATACCACTATTTTGTTCACCCAGAAGTTTAGCAAACTACCGACATTTGTCCTTCCTCACTGAAGGTGGCTTTAAGAGGCTAGGTCCGGGGCATTCCTCATGCCGTTTTCTACAGTTACAGTATGCACCGAATTGCATCCTTCATTCTTTCCTGTACTTAAATGTACTGGTATCGGTCTCGGGCCATCCCTAGTTAAGGCCCTTCTAGTAAAAATATAAAAAAATCCATCAATCTCACCAAAGCTGCTCATTATCTGAAAACAAAGTCCGTCCTCCTTTCTCTTTTAAAAAGACTTCTATGACGCGGTTGTACAGCACCTCTTTGTGTTAAGTTCCAATAAAAGATATTGCCCAGTGCTGAGAGTCGATCCTGCCCAGTCCTATATTCGCCACCAAAGCTACTTCTTCACCTCCATCTGCCATTCTGCTAAAAGTAAAAAATCTAACCATCTAAAAATTTAAAGTTTAAAGAAATCGGAGATGGGAGCGCTAAGCTGGGAGAGCTAAGCTAGTTAACTAGAATTCTTGTTTGGATGGCAACCTTTTTTTTGCTAAACTTTATTGAACTGCCCCTACTATCAGCAACAGAAACGATGCTGACGTAAGGCTAGGCCTGCAGAAACGCTTTACTTGGTCAAAGAACACACCCAACATGGTAAAGTCGAAGTCTGATTGGTAAAAAATATGACAATCAACAACATGGTCCTGATGGGCTTCAACAGCAGACGGTATTCACTCGGAATTCTGAAGGCCCTAGTCTACCCGGAGACAACACAAATGAAAAAATCTTATTGGATAAAAGCTTTCATTTATATGAGCTGCGCTAAAAGCAAGGCAAATGAAATCACCATATAGAATCACCATATAGATTAATTTAAATGAACTTTGTAAAATATATATAGTGTTAATGAAAAAATATATTAAATAAGTACAAAAATACATTTCTGATTCTGATTATCTTTGGGCCTGCAGAGAAGGCCTTGCAAGCCCTGACGGCCCACCACAGCTGAAATACCAGTAGGACAATTATACTTAGCGATACTATTGCCTGCTCCCGCGAGCTGGCATTCGGTAAATGTTCCGTCCAACCCAAGTTGCGACTACCCTGAGTTAGTGTTTCAACTTGGTAGTGAGTAGCGTCACTTGTGCTAAATTAGGTTTGGAACAAAAACCTATGGAGCAGCCCTAAGTCACATTAAATACGTTCTGAGGGAACTATTTTGTAAAACTGAAATATGTCAAATATGAATGTATGAGAGGGTAAATTACGTGTGTAGGGAACTAAATTGAACACTTGAATAACGTTAAATATGAACATATGAAGATCATGACGTAGCATGTAAATAGCATAGTTTTTGCTAGAGCGGAGGTCGGGGATGCATGCCAGTGTTCGCGAGTTCAAATCCAGACCGGCACTTTGTGTGTGTTTTGTTTTACATTGCTTGCGTCATGCAGACAGGCGATTGTCGGTTTTTGTAATGTTAACCCTAACATTAATTCTAACCTTAACCTCAGTAACGTCATATCTAACCTTAACTGTAAATAACTTCATGCCTAACCTTAACCGTTAGTATCCTCCTACCTAACCTTAACTGTGAATGTTGCAATGTAATTTTGAACGCTATGGAATGTATGGAATGTTCTCGCATAAATCCACTAAACGAAATGTACCGGAGCAACGTTATTGAAGTACAAATATAGCCTAATAACAAAACGTGCAGTTCATATTTTAAAAAAACTAAATGGGTTGGCATATAACGTAATTTAGGTTTTCAAAATAGTTTCCTGAGAACGTAATTTGGGAGAAATTCTGAGATTTACGGTTGTACGGAGCGGCAGCTCGCAGAAGTACCATAATCCGAAAATATCATGAATATGTTGTTAAATCTATTAAAGTGATAGAAATGTACATTACGCTTAACTGGAATGCACATTGTATGTAAGGCACCTATAGGAGATTATCCACACGTAATATACCCCCGGCCTTTATTTAAGACTGGCCTTTATTTGTTCGTGTTGACCACTCCCCCGGCCACAATCAGAGGCCCAGCGTTTGTGGTTTAGACACCTTTCTGTCAATTACCTTGGAAAAATTTACTTATTGCGACATTTATTATAAGGTTTGCACAGAACGTCAGTGTTTATCCCTAAATCTTTTATAAACTGTTCACTTGACACAGTCGTGCGCTGTCAAATTGCGGCATTCATTTCAGTCGCATTGCTCTTGAACATAATAGTGTTCGTCATCAGAAAAATGCTGTTAATTTAATTTGGACTTTTATTACAAATATTGTAATAGCACACATAAAATTTAATTAAACACATGCAATCCCTCCAGCCCCGGATATATCAATGGATTGTCTGGACCCCGAATGTCTGGTGACCCGCCTGGTTATTAATATTAGGATGATTTCAACGACAGAGGGAGAGAGATCATTCAATTTGCTAACAACTTGTAGGAAAACAATTGTAGGCTATATGCCTCAACAATTTAGAGAAAATATAAGTAAAACATAGGCAGAACAATAATATCAGGCAACTTGTAGCAAAGTCTTATTCAAACAACCGTTTTCATAGAGAAGTAGCCTATTTTAATTTCGCCGGTAGAACGGGTAGGCTATCGTAATTCCTCTTTTTTATAATAAAGATGTCAACTGTAGGCTAGTTCTTGATATTTTAAAATATGAAGAAAGAGGTCTAGGGTTAGATGGATAAACAACCCAACCTGTGATATGTGGAAAACTCAGTGTTTGTAATGTCAGTGGTAGGTCAGACATTAGGCTAAAGAGCCAGCCACCGGTGTATTGACAGTTATTGACATGACAGCCACTAGCTAGCTATCGCTTTGTCATAAAAACACACTTTATTACAAAAAAGATTAAGATTACTTAAAACCTGTGGCTGGTTAGCATGTCTACATCAGTGACAATCTTTTTGTGGTAAGTGAATTTTAAAATCGTTTTTATTTTTTAGATGGTCTTATTTGGAAGTTGTTTGGATTTGAAGCGAGAGGAATTGTCCGCCATGTTTTTTATTTGGTTCAGCTCCTCAGGGGGGGTAGTGATACATTTTGATTACGTATTACAGCACCTGTGAAAAGGCAACATTCTACAGTGCAGATATCAGGGAATTGTCATAGGCTAGGAATGCAATTTTAGCCAATCAAATTGCAGATATCACCGGACCCGTTTTATAAGATGTGTTATAGCACACTTATAAGACACTATAAAGTAATCTTTGGTTGCTTTAGGTAAAGTGATTAAATGCCTATGGCAGAGATAATACATGTAGTGATTTTCGTATGCTTTAAGTGAAGTCAAACAAATAAATAAAAAAACATAACAAAAAGCTGTTATTTTTTTACTCTGCTTTATTAAAGAAACTGAATAACACACATTGCCACATAATTCTACAGTTGGCAATTTGGCCCTCACAATACACAAACATTAAAATAGTTCCCAACATTTTTCTGCTAATCCTAAGAACGTATAAGAACCAAACCCATAACTTCAGGGTTGCCTTACTATGCTCCAAATATGTAGCTACAGAGGACTACAAGATGAAGCAGACATATTTCAGTTATTGCTAAGTATGATGAAAAATCTGCAACCGTTTGCCTTCTATTTAAATTCTAAAAATGCATTTGAAAAACTTCTGTGACAAAACGTATGTGTTTATATGAAAAATGCATAGCTTGCATTTTCCCTCTCGCTGTCATTTTGCGCAAATCATCCTCCGATCGGTTGTAGAAACATATTAATGGCTTGTGCCTACATAGAATCCTGCCCGTATTTATAACGTTATGTTCCCAGACAAGATTGCAGATTACGGCATTTGATGGATGTATTTAAATGTGCTGCAATGATTCACACAGAGGATCATTGTAACACTGTATAAAGCACTATGTTGTTGTACATTATAAGTGCTTATGATTAAACTTATAATGCATTATGAATATTTGTATACAGGATTATGAGTATTCATGAGTCTTTATGAGTGTCTATAACTATGCTTATAATGCATTATTACTACATTATGAGTACATGTATAATGCTTTATAATGCATTATGCATATGGGCGTTAAATAAAGTGTTACCGAAATATGCTATAATCTGGCGCACACCCAGAATGTTACTAGGTGGAGGTTCTGACTATCTGGAGAATGAACTATCAAATACAAAAAAGACGCACACTCCAGGTTTTTGTGCCGTGTGACTTATAATTTAAAATACCGTTGGTGATTTAAATTATATGTCACTTGGAGCCAAAAACCTGGAGTGTGCGTCTTTTTTGTATTTGAAATGCATTGCATAAAATCATAACTGTTTATATTCTTATTATACTGTCAAATTCTTTGGGCGTTCCACTCAGCTTCCTGTCATGAATTGATGTGGTGTTGGTATGGAGATTGAGAGAGGGAGAACAAATGGGCAGTTGAATGATTGTATGTTTATTTTCTTCTTGTTTCCTTCCTGCTTGCATAATACCGGACGGAAAAACATGGAGAAGCACAACTTCAGGCGACTACTGACACTGTGCTCTTACTCGTGACACAGTACACAAAATAATAGTAAACCTGGCAATTTGAAATACTCAGACATGAATGTACTGTCTACGTGCACTCAATGTACGTGGCGAGGACACAATGTAGAGAGTCCGTAATAAACATGCAAATCAAGGAAGCCCACACAAAGCTATATACACAGGTGTCAATGAACCGCGCCCTCTTCTCATCAAACCAGACTAATATAGGTACTGATCACCCAGCTAATTAATATTAACATAATTAGACCCAATCAGTTCCCGAACAGTACCGGTTGAATGAGAAGGCGCCACACTCGCTCAACACATCCTTAACATAACTGAACATAATCTACAATGCATAGCACTGGCCCTGATAAAACAGAAATACCCAAATGCACAAATATACATATACATATTAGGAGTCCATGATCTCAAATAATGTGTCCATTCCAGCCCACTCTGTAGCTACTGTAGCATTCCGTAAATTATTTTGTAATTATTTTGTTAACAGCAACAAATCACATTACATTTTAGATCAAATCCATGCATCATGTTAGAAAACAACACTTATATGTTTGGTAAGCCACTGGAGTAGTTTTCTTTCTCTTCTTTTCTCTTTTCTGAGTTTTCTAGGAACCAAAAATAAAAATGATGTGCTAAAGATTACACTTCAGCTAATCTGTCATGGACAGAATATATCAACATAAATGGTACCATAGATCTGTTAAAAAACATTGGTATGCTTGAGATAGTGAAGAGCATTAGTTCCCATGTATTATAGACAAATCATGATTTCACAGGTGTGAGGGGACATTTTTCCCAAAGTCATGCTTGTCATTTTCTACAAGAGTTTTATTTTTAACATTTATTTAACCAGGTTGACTAAGAACATGTTCTTATTTACAACAACGACCTGGGAGCATTTAGGGTAAAGTGCCTTGCTCAAGGACACATCAACATTTGGCACAGTCGGGAATTGAAAATCTCACTACAAATCTGCCTCGCTAACCACTCAGCCATCTGCGCCTCTTAATTCTGAGCACTGTGTTACTGTTCTAATCTCTTAAAACATTTGGGCCCAGAATTTACTTAAGCATCTGAAAAAGTCTGCAATACTGAATTAGCATCCAAAGATCATTTTTAGGCTGACCTCAATACAGCAGATATTGCAAGAATCTTCCATAAAATGATCTATTTGGAATCTCATTTGTGAAAACTAAACACTACTGCAGAATTTACTGTTAAATTACTAATTAACTAAAAATGTGCAGCTCAATAAAAAGGGATCTAAGAAAGGAAACTGCTACAAATAATGACAAATAGAAGAAAATTGTAAACACTATTAGCAACACTATAATAACAATGTGTATCTCCTAAACTTTGTTGCTGATGTATTTTGTTGGAATATTGTGAAAATATTGTGCAATGGTCTACAACAGTCACACTCAACCCTGGAACTCAAAGCCAGTTCTATTGTGTTCTTTTTTTTGCGTCCTTATAATATGGGACTACAAACGGAAACCTTCAGGCCCCAGACCTTATAGTGGAAGAGTTTAATACAGAACAAACATCAGGGACTGTATTTATCAAGCTTAGCAACACTGCTAAGACTTGACTTAAGAGGAAGAAAATTCGTGGCTCAAAGCTGCGCTTAAAAGTTAGTTATCAAACATCTCAGTCCTACTTTAAGTGAAGGGTAGGACTAAATCTTAAGTGTCAGTCTTAGAGCTGATTCACGACATTTTGCTGTGCCGCAAGCGGGATTTTGGATGACAACATAGGCAAGATCCAATCACTGAATAGATGTACTTGTTTAAGAATATTCTCTGATTAATTCACATTCAATGGTGACATTCATAAGAGGAGTTGACATTCAACACACAATTGACACTAAAGAATTTTCAAGAGATTCCATTATAATATATGCATTGTAAACTAAAGATAAAAAAAGGTTTCCAAAATGTTTTCCAATATTTTTTAATTACAAATTTCAAATCAATGTGCTGTTACCTGACCTGCCAATTTAAAGCCTAGAGTTAATGATGTAATCATAGCCACCATGGATTCCAAAAGAAAACCAAACTGGAGGGAAGAAGAAACAAAAATGCTTGATGAGTATAGGAATCTGCGCTTCCACTGGCCAATCCCTCTCAACCACACTTCTTGTGATACGATGTGCCCTGTGAAGGGATACGACATTGAATCCTTACCTTTCGCCTATGTTAGGATACAGTGGGCTAGATTTATCAAGCTGTTTGCGACTGTTTCCAGGCGCTAATTGGTCGCAAAGACGGACGTAACCGATGCGTGCTATTTACAAACCAGGCGCACTTGGGTAAAATCGCAGATTGCCTGCCACATTAGCGACCACAGACAAGTTGCGCTTTTAATATGCGTTCGTGGGAGGGTCATGGGGAAAGTGGGA
>JACXGM010011111.1:0-25425 GCA_016801145.1 Umbra pygmaea | reverse complement strand
ATAAGCAATATACACCAAAACCATTTTTTGAACCAGGCTATAAACATGTTAATTTCAGCTGTAAAGTTGGGCATTTTGCCATAGAGGTCTATTGAAATTGCTCCTTTCTGCAGCCAGCCTCAAGTGGACATTCGATGAATTGCAATTTTTTTTACTTCCTTGTTGGCTTCATTTGTCAGCCTCGGAGTTTGCCCCTTGTGTAAAAGCAATAATGTCAGATTGGTCCCGGGTTAGAGTTAAGCTCTCGTTTGGAAAACCAAATATTGCAGTAGTGAGTGCACAACGGTAGACAATATACTAATACATCTGTATGAAGACCTCCTGTAATCACAACCTTTCATTTCCAGACAAGTCTGTGCATCCTGGCATGTAATGGATTTATTTAAACGTCTCCAGAAAAACAACTTATAGAAATGCAATCTATTGTATTCAGTGGTTCTCTAGCATTGTTACAGATTTTGGCTTGTACTGACAGCATTTAACCCAAACAGTACAGTATGCTATACTGTATAAGGCCAGTGTCTGTTATAAACATAACAATCTAAATGTTTAGCTTAATAAGAACTACTTGTTGTATGTGCAACCGTACTCATCTCAGAATTTCTCCCAAATTACGTTCTCAGGAAACTATTTTGAAAACCTGAATTATGTTATATGCCAACATATTTCGTTTTTTTTACGTTTGAACTGCACGTTTCGTTATTAGGCTATATTTGTACTTAGATTACGTTGCTGTGGTACATTTCGTTTATAGTAGATTTATGCAAGAACATTCCACACATTCCATATATTCCATAGCGTTCAAAATTATATTGCAACATTTACAGTTAAGGTTAGGTAAGAGGATACTAACGGTTAAGGTTAGGCATGAGGTTACTAATGGTTAAGGTTAGGCATTAGGTTACTAATGGTTAAGGTTAGATATGACGTTACTGAGGTTAAGGTTAGGATTAAGGTTAGGGTTAACATTGCAAAAAAACGACAATCGTCTGTCTGCATGACGCATGCAATGTACAACAACACACGCACAACGTGCCGGTCTGGATTTGAACTCGCGAACACTGGCATGCAAGTCGCGGATTATACGCCCGTCCACCATCCCCGACCTCCGCCCTAGCAAAAACTACGCTATAACATGCTACGTAATGATTTTCATATGTTAATATTTAACGTTATTCGAGTGTTCAATTTAGTTCCCTACAAACGTAATTGACTCTCTCATACGTTCATATTTGACATATTTCGGTTTTACAAAATAGTTCCCTCAGAACGTATTTCATGTGATTTAGGGCTGTGTATGTGGTGTGCTAACATGGCTACAATAATAGGAGTGGTTGGGGTACGTAAATATAAGATGATAAACGCAAGCCTCGCAACCATTTTCTTATGCTAAAAATACAATTTAAAAAATAAAGGTTCACAAAAAAAATGTTGGCAACCATTTTATAAGCACATTAACACACTCCATCCTGTGCATTGCCAGGAAATAACAGCACACCTTCAGCTAAACGTTCAGCTATTGTGTTCCTTGATAAAGATTTAGTTTTTCTTTCAGTCCCACTTTAATACGTTGTATCCCATACGTTGGCATACTCACCTGGTTAATGGAGGGCAGACTGGTCAGAATTATCTGGAAGACAGTGGGGCGCCACATGTTGGAGGAGCTGCTGCTGTTGCAGAAACACAATAATGACAATGATCAGCTATATCATTACCTTATTATAGTGTCCTGAATGATGGATGACAAAATAGATTATTTAAAATGCATTTAAATATCAGATCTGGAGCAAATAATTACATACAGAGATGTATGTTTTTCTTCCCTTCCTGCCCATATTATAGATTATCAGATTCCAGCACATATCATAGATCGTCAGCCATATCCAGAAATGGCCTTTGCAACTTACAAAATGTCACAAAATAGGAGTTGATGAGCCTAGATTGTCAGGGATCGGACTGGAACCTTGGGTGAATACAAATGCAGATGAACACAAGGTGAGTAAATACAATGGTATTTATTGATGAACAAATCAGACAGAGAAAGGCAAGTAGTTGCATATGAGCGAGTGGCTTGTGGTGGAACATGCAGAGTGAACGGTTGCTGTAGTAGATGACCGGATAGTTGAGGCAGAGCAAGATGACTATAGACCAGGTGGCTGATGACCCATTGTAGTAGGAGACCAGATGGCTGAGGCAGAGCACAGGTGAGTAAAAACCAGGTGGATGGTTATCTGTTGTGGTAGGAGACCAGATGGCTGAGGCAGAGCGCAGTTAAGACTGACCAGGTAATGATGATCGGTTGTCGTGGATGATCGGAGGGCTGGTCGTCTAAACAGGTGAGTTCTGGAGGCAAGGAGATCCAGGGTAAGATAACAACACAGAATCAATACTTAGAAATATGGGCTGATTTCCCAGGGAGCTCGATATTAGCATGCACATATGTTCATGACATAGATTAAGAAAATAAGTGTAATTCTACCATTGTGTAGATTTTTACTATATAGATCTATATAGATCTAGTAAAAATCAGAGAAAGTAGAGATAGTGTTTTTATGTTTGCATTTATGAATTCATCATTGTCATATGAATTCATCATTGTCAATTTAAACGGGTAATTGACATGGGAAATTATATTTTTAGTAATATCAAAATTAAACTTATTTATTACCCCCTATGAGGTTGACTGATGGATCACAAGTGAGTGTTTTAGGATATTGTATGGTACAATTTTTCCAAATTATTCAAAAGTACGATTTCCATTCCAGTTTTGCTAGAGGGCTCTGGTATTTTCGATATAGCAGGGAGCTATTTTTTGCGTCATTTAAAACTAAAATGATGGTGCAATACTGTGAGCGCTTAGGGCTAGGATAAGTTTAGATCCTCATTCTCTCTGACATCATTGGATAGGTGGAGAGATGCTGGAATGGCATCTACAAAATATTGGGTTGTCCTAGAATTACGTTTGTGGCTTTTTGAAAGACCTTGTACATGCAATTCCTTTGAATTTGCTGTAAACATTATTACAGTAACAGAATAGTCTATTGGAGGTCAACACTTCACAATGTAATGAAATCCTTCAGTTTGACGGGAAAGGTTAGTGAATCACTCTTCAAATGGAATATTTTTATATAGTATAGTAGTATAGCTACACCACTCTCTGCTCTTTCTCCCTCTCCATTTTATCCTTTCATCCTATCATTGTTTCCTGCTCATAGTTGAAACCACGCAGCTGTGCTTCTGTCCATGGTGACTCATCCCACTTTAATGGACTAAGAGGCCATATGATCTCCTATCTCAGTGCATACATGGACACAAAAACACACACATGCGGGACATGTCATTGACTGTGAAAACACCTTTTGATATTTTCATTTAATAAACATTTCCAGATGATAAATTAATTTATTCAAATTCATCATAATTAAAATGAAGCTTGAATAGATTATTTTTCTGACAAAATCAATATATAAAATAGGTTTAGATTTTTTAGAATCATGCATAATATATAGATCCTTCCCCTGAGGATTCTTATTAATGGATCCAAAAAAGGTTCTTTATGTAACCAATCAGGGTTCTCAGTGGAACTAAAAAGGTTTATTCTAGGAACCATTAAAGGGTTCATGAATGAGCAGAAAAATAACCCTTTCTGGATTATTCTTTAAGAGTGTGGTATATGAAGTTAATCCATTAACTGGATTGAATGTCAATCTCCTGCACTCATAGAGAGTCACCAAGAAGCCATACCCACACATCTTTTTCTGTGCCCCTGAGGTAGGCGTTTAACTGTAATTGCTAATGTAAGTTGCCCTGCGTCGCAGTGTCTGGTAAAATGACATAGAGACAAATATAAACACACACAGACATACAGCTGCAAAGATGTACTCTGCTCATGATGAGCCATGCTGAGGTTTAGGCTACTAATCACATTTGCCTTAAACTGTGAATCTAAAGCTCTGTTCTCTGCAGTTGTTAGCTGCTGCTATTTTCTGAGGAGGGGAAATAGTTTCAGTATCAGAGGGAGCTAAATCACTTCTACACAACTAAAGCCATGGGCTTTATCTCATCACACAGAGAGATCTGTATCTCAGAGAGCAGCGCAATCTGAATTGTGTTGTATCTCACTGAGTGTTACAAACACAACACTTTGGTTTTGGTCTGATCCTCCTTCGGATTCAGTTAGGAGGGAAGTCAACAGTCAAAAAATAGATCTTCCTTAGCCAGTAGTATATCTGGTCAAGCTGGTCACTACAGACTGGCATTGCTACGGTTGCATGTCGTTGTTTTTGACCTTTTTTGCTAGCAGGTGAACCTACTCAAGCTTTCTCTGACAAATGTAGGTCCAATAAGATATTGAACAACAATAATATATGGAACTCACAGACACCCTATCTGCACACAAGGGGCCCTATCTTGCACCCGGTGCAATGCAGCGCAAAGTCTGAACGCAAGTGTCTTTGCTAGTTAAAGTCCGACGCAGTCAAATAAAAAATTTACGGTGCAGATCCGCCGTCATAATAGCAATGCGCGAAAGGTACAAACGAGCCAGTCTTTTGAAGGTAATGGGAGATGAATCTCAGATATTACACTTAGTACAACCCTTTTACACCATGCGCCCGGCGCATGGAACCTTTTATCCGCTGTCAAAATAGCAAAAGGGGATTTGGACACGCCCAAAGCGCGCTTGCGCCATGCGCCTCACGCCATGCGCTTAGATCATTAAAATAGGGCCCAAGGTGTCATTGGAAAGAGACGTGGCAAGATACTATAGTCTGACTTTCGTCTCCCTTTATGCAGGGAGGTCTGTACCAAATTGCGCCACCAAGTGCTGGCACTCTGGGCATATGTTGGAAATGTTGGGACTTGGATCGAACCAATGGCTACTGTAAAATATTTGTCCTTTGAAACATGAGGGCCGTATATTGGATGGTTGTATAAAAAACATCTAGTATAAAATTACTTTCATACATCACTCTTCATACATCACTTTCATACATCGCTGTTCAGATATCACCGTTAATACATCAATGTTCATACATCACTCTATATACTGTACATCACTGTGATATCACTGTTCATACATCACTGTTCACACTGTATATCACTGTGAAATCACTGTTCATCGATCACTGTTTATACACACCGGGCTAGCATCCGGTTTGGCAAAGTGACGCAAATGCGGAAGTGCCTTAAACCTGCATTCTATCTGAATTCCAGGTGAGGGCGATATGTCTGGTTGCAAAAGAGCTTGGTTTCTGTAATAGTCTATGAGAATGAGAAACACTTCTCACTTGATTTATTACCTCAATAATAATTTTCATAATACGTATAGGGTCTCAATCGCTAGATTTAAGCCTTCTGCAATACATTATGATCTTGTTGATTTTAAAATCCACGATAAAACAAAGGGGCGTTTAGTGCGTGGCTATTGCGTTTCGTTGTACGAAAAGACACTCAAAAGTGTTGGCAGTTCAGTTTTTCTGGTAGTAACGTTACATTTTGTTTTACATTTTGTTTTAATACTGTTTTTTGTTAGCATTCCAATTAATATCAGTTAGCTAGCTAGATTACTCCTTCCTCTCTTCTAAAATCATCACATTCACAACCAAGATGTCTGCTCCGGTAATAGCAAATTTGATGACCCAAATCAGATCTTCACAAACCAATGGGTGACGTCACACATGTTACATCCAGTGATATATACGGTCTATGTTTATACATCACTGTGACATCACTCTTCATACATCACAGTTCATAGATCACTGTTTATACATCACTGTGACATCACTGTGACATCACTGTTCATACATCACAATTCATACATTACTGTTCTGAATCTGTATAGCTGTATCTCTGTATAGATATAGCTCTCTGTATGTGTGTATAAATGTATCTCTCTGTATCTGTATATAGCTGTATCTCTCTGTATCTGTATATAGCTGTATCTCTCTGTATCTGTATATAGCTGTATCTCTCTGTATCTGTATATAGGTGTATCTCTATGTATCTGTGTATAACTGTAGCTCTCAGTATCTGTGTATAACCTGTGTCTCACAGTATCTGTGTATAGCTGTATCTTTCTGTATCTGTGTATAGCTGTAGCTCTCAGTATCTGTGTATACCTGTATCTCACAGTATCTGTGTGTAGATGTATCTCTCTGTATCTGTGTATGTTAAGACTTTACGAAGCAAAGCAGAAGCCATACATCAACACTGTCCAGAAGCAGCGCTGACTTTTCTGACGTCTCATCTGAGATGGACAGTGGCACAGTGGACTCATGTTTTCCGATCCGACAAGTCAACTTTTCAAATAGTATTTGGACAAAACGGTTGTCGTGTTATCTTGGCCAAAGAGGGAAAAGGATCATCCAAGCTGTTGTCAGCATCAGGTCCAAAAGCCAGCATCTGTCATAGTATGGAAGTGTGTCAGTGCCCATGGCATGGGTCATTTTCACATCTGTGAGGGCATCATTAATGCAGAATTATATATACAACATACGCTGCCATCCAGACGTTGTCTTTTCCAGGGACGTCCCTACATTTTACAACATGACAATGCCAAACCACATTCTGCCTGGATTACAAATGCATCAGTGTGTAAGCAGAGAGTGCGGGTGCTAGCACAGCCTGCCTGCAGTCCTGACATGTCTCTCATTGAGAATGTGTGGCACATTTTGAAGTGGAAAACAAGGCCATGAAGACAACATAGAGTTCTGCACCTGAAGACATGCATAATGGGTGAATGGGGAAATATTTTGCTTGGTACACTTAACCAGCTTGTGCGTTCAGTGGCTAATTTCTAAGTATTTTTTAAAAGAAAAGGTGATGTTACAGTGGTAAACAGTCGACTGCCCCAAATTTTTTTGAGTGTGTTGCAGTCATCAGATTAAAATAAATTCACAAATTAAACCATGAACTAATGTGTTGTCAATATAGTACAGGGTGAGTTGAATTTTCAAATGAGTCCAAAATGACTTCATACTGTCCCAACTCTTTTGGAATTGGGCTCGTACATATCCACATTATTAACATAAACATGTTATTCAACACAAAGGTGGTGGTTCCTGGAATGTAATTAAAATAAACCTTATTGATCACTTGGTTGGACCGTGCAGTGCATTGTATATTATAAATAACTGTCTGCATGAATAAGTGGTGCTGCGTTGATTTATAACAGGACTCCTAATACCTGAGGGATAAATCATTGATGGCCATGTTGTTATTGAGTTATGAAAGCCCTATGCATGGAGGAAGAATGAACTACAACCCTGTCATCCTTGTGTTTGTGGGGTGTGTTAGTCATAATGTGGCCTCTATGTCATCCCTTGTCTGGTGAATTTCTAGCAGAATGCCTGTGTAGCTGAGCTTGCAGAGAATCTGTTATTGTTGGGAAGAAATTGGATTATTGCAACATATTTTATGTGCAGTGCATGTATTTAAGATCATTAAATCACTGGGGTGATGTAGATCAAAGTAGGAATAAACTGTTTTAGTATGGAGTGGGGTGCTGAGGGATTTTTTGTTACTCCACAGTACAAAAAAACAGTTCTGACAGGCTTCCGCAGCTGTCCCCATAGGAGAACTCTTCATGGTTTCCCGAAGAACCCTTTAAGATTGTGGTGTCCATGTAGAATCCTTTGTGGAAGGGGTTGTATATGGAATCGAATGTTCTAATTGAAATGGCTCTCTTTTGGAGAACCCTTTAGAACCCTTTATTTCTAAGAATGTAAGAGGGAAAATAGACAGATATTATGTGATACTCACTACACCTAATAAATGGGCAGGTTGTAAGTGAGGCACAAAAACAGCGATTACTCTGAGCTATAAAGTGTTGCCTGCATGGTACTCTGGCAGAGCCCAAGTCCCCCTGAAGCAGGATGTGATATAGCCAGATCAGGTGTGTGTGTGTGTGTGTGTGTGTGTGTGTACTGGGAGCAGGTGATTTCAGCACATCAGATAGAGCACAGGGAGGAGAGGGCCTAACACTGCTGGAGAAATCACACAACACAGCAGAGGCCTCTGAACTGCTTTGAGTGGTGTGTGTGAATCCTAACAACAACACACACACACACAATCACACACAACAACACAAACAGACATGCTTGGTAATGGACACTCACAGAAAAATAAAACACACACAGCTTCTCTCCTTATCTGTAATGATACAAAGTGTAAGAGTAACAACCTTTCATCACAGCCACAGAATGAAACAACAGTTAGGAAATGTAGTGTGTTTTCAAACTGACAGCAAGTAATTGAGTTTAAACCAGGGATCTGAGTCGAATCAAAATGATTTTCATTTCACAATGTACATGGCTGCATAAAGAGACAGGGAAAGGACACAAGACAAGATCAGTCCCTGGATGGCATTTTGTTAAAGGAAACAGGAGGATGTAAGGGGAACATCAGATAAGCAACTGCTCTGCAGAAGCTTGGGGTTGTCTATCTAGTTAGTTGGCTATCATTCTTTAATAGACTACTTAAAGTAGAAATTATCTCTCGCTCTCTCACCTTGATCAACAATACTTTCAGACTGGGGCATACCATGCAGGTGGACTTGAAAACAGAGATCATAGTCAGAGGGGAGGCTCCACTATCTTAAGGTAAAGGTACTTTATTTGTCACATACACATAGTGAAATTCATTCTCTGCATTTAACCCATCCCTCAAGGGAGCAGTGGGCAGCCATTTACAGCGCCCGGGGACCAACTCCAGATCTAAGCCAGTGCTTTCATCAGGTCAACTGACTGGAGAACCTAACCTGCATGTTTTTTTTTGGTGGGGGAAACCAGAGAAGCCAGAGGAAACCCACACAGACATGGAGAGAACATACAAACTCTACACAGAAAGGCCTGGGACAACCAGGATTTGAACACAGAACCTTCTTGCTGTGAGGCCACAGTGCTCTCCACTAGGCCACCATGCCTGCCCTGCCTACCAATCTTTCTCGTTTACTAGGATGTTGGAGGATGGCGGGAATGCTTCCCAATTTGTGACAACTTGGATCAGTGCATCCTGGGTAGTAATGGATGTGTGCAAACTCACTGCCAGGCAGAATTCACAAGAAATCATGAGTGACCACATTTCAAGACATATGCTTACACTGTATCGGTATATTACAAAACATACATGTTAACCAATCCGGGCAGCATGCACAAAAGTCAAGTGCCCTAAACGGTATCGGTATGCTGTTGCCAAAACAAATCCGAGCAGGGAAAATGATCCAAACAGCTCCCACTAATGTCAAGCACCGACAATTGATGTCCAGAGGCTCAAAATATAAAAATATGTTAACAGCAATACAAACCTGTATGGCATAAAGTGTTTTAAATTAATCTCACGCTTTAACTTTCACAGCCCTGTTATATATATTATAATTTATGAGTCATGTTTACACACTACAAACCAACTGCATACTGTATATTTTTGCATTAGCTCCACCCCCTCTCCCTTTTTTTATTCCAAACCACATGTATAATTACATAGTTAAATATGTAAGTGGCCTGATTTACAGTACACACATAATGGAGGGTTACACAGACATGCACAGACACACACACACACACACACACACACACACACACGTGTGTATACATTCAATTACACAGTCAATACATAAGGGGAGACACCTATTTCTTTCAACAGCTATTTTGATTACTAATTAAATATTTGACACACTTTAATTTCTGCGTAACAAAAGATTGTTGACAAACAAACACAAATCCATCTTTTAAATCATCCAATGTCAAACAGTTGACAGCTGTGGAAATGTACTCAGCAATTGCACCAAATTAAATAGATGATTAATGTTTTCTAGGTGACAGCATGGATAAAATAAAGTGTGGTGTGTAATTTCCCGTCAGCCTGCTGTCTAACCCGACACCCAACACGCCCAAAGACTTTGACATTCACTTCATAGGCTCACGTTATTTTAGGAAGGGCTGACACGTCTGTGAATATGACAGATGTTAAAAGCTTTTTCAGACAATCCCACCTCAGCCATCCGGTATGATAATAACAATAATCCTCTTCTTAAAAGGATGTACAGACCTATAGTCTTACAGGATGAAAGGTGAGGCGGGAAGATGATTTCAATTTCTGCAGACAAAACGACTTCATAACCACCTGTCATCCTTTCAGTGTTTGATTCGTCCTCCACCCCACACATACAAACACACACACAAAAACAAAACACATGCAGTCAGTTAACACACACACACACAAATGCATTCAGAGCAATCACATACACTCAACACTTGATACCAAGCAATCAGAGTAATATCCGACCATCAAATGCCAAGTGGGTGTTTCTGTCCATTTTAGCCCATGAAAAGGATATGGGAGAGATGGATGGACAGAATGAAAGAGGGGGCACTGGGGGAAAGCGGATCTTCCTCAGCGATTCGTCACATCAATTAGAAACACTACTCCACGAATGGGATTATCAGGTCTGAAATGTGATGGACAGGTCAAAGGCATGACCAGGAAAGGGTGTCTCACACACACACACACACAGATGCGCGCGCGCACACACACACACACACACACACAAACACACACACAGTCAACATATGTCGCTACTAATTTAGACATTACACAGCAAAATTGAAAGTGCTCATTCAGTTAAAAGCTGTATATGCAGTGTGAGTCTACACAATTTAACAGTCTTTAAAGTGTAACTATTTTAACACTGTTGAGAGGTTCATTGTAGAGTGTAAAATAGTAAGTCCTCCAAAGATGGTTTTTAGATAATGCCAATTCAGTTTCCACATGGTCATAAAGCTCCTTTTGAGCAGGTTTGTGATGTGTTAGATTATAGCAATTGGTGGATGTACTATTTCTATCACCTACAACCTCCACTCAAACAACTGCAATGGTAAAATACCTTCTCACAAAGACTAAATATGTTATGGGAACTGGAATAACCATTTCAGTACAAGTGCCAATTTCTGTACAGATTGGATTTTGTTACAAAACCAAATATGATTAATTACATGTATATAATATAACAATAAATAATCAATTACAGTGCTTTGAGAAGCAACGGCACTAATATAAAGCATTGTGGGAAATATTGAACGTTTTGCCTATAGCCTTGTGTGTGGGTTAACACCCACAATTAACAATGGATTTAACACCATTCAGACTGTTGTTTTTATAAGTTGGATGACATTTAAAACAATTCCTACTAAGCAGAGGTTATTCGTGATCGTCCCAGATGTCTTGAAACCCTATTACACCTGAAAGGATCCTCCCTTACCTAGTATCCCTTGACTACACCGGGTATTTGTTGACTTGGGCTACCAAGTAGCTTAAATGTTGAAAAATGTTTGTGGACTTTGTTAATGTAAACATATTGAATTGAATTCACCTGAAACTTGAGAGGAATGGAAGATGTACTAAAGGAAACAGTGTTGAGCCAGAGGACACATAATAAGGATCCCTGCTAATGTTGCTAGTGTGAAATATGTGGTGGTGGTGAGATTATTGACATACTGAGACATCATCCAAGAGGGTGTCATACTTAGTAAACAAGTCCAGTACCTACACATGTCAGGCAGATTTCAAAAGTAGCCCTCGACAAGAGAGTCACTAGACTCCAACTTCAACCACATCCTTGACAACCTTCTCCAGATCAAACCAGGAACAATCAATATTGAAGGATATGCACTCAAAGACCTGGCCTTTATTTGACCTATCCAACTATAGCCCGGTGTCTCATGATGATTGTTTACTTGATCCCCTTTGAGGTTTTTCAAAAGCGCTGTAGAAATGTAATCCATTATTATAAAACGGGAGATGGCTTATTCAGTGGAGTAAAATACAAACGTGCTTTAATGTACTGTAGAACTGTGGGCCGCATGAGCAGGTTTTGTTCCTTTCAAATTATCTATTTCAAATAGTTGTACAGAATGTATTTTAGTATGGTGAAATGTTCAATGTAAAATACGCTAACAATAAATAAAATTGTAATTACAAACAAGAAAATTGAAGTGTTTCTGTAAGACAAACTCGGAAGAAAAGCAAAGACCGTACCCGACAGAGTAATGAGGTGCAACCCATGAATAGTGTGCACTTGAACGAGCACTTGATTTTTGATTTCACATATTTATTTTGTTCATATTAAAATGGCCTACTTTAAGACATGAGGACAGGTTTTCCGACTGACTCTTCCTCTCCAGTATGTCACTGGCATACTGTATTCCCTTTACACTCTGCTTTTAGCTGTGAGGTGAAAAGCAAAATAGTCATCTGGAGTGTTCTTTCCATTTTTTCCCCAGTGTAATCATTCCTCTACTTCCCTCCTCTGTTATTCACATCCTTGCCTGGGCTGTGCAGCCAGGTGTGTTTCTTTTTTCCCAGGTGTGGTATTAGTGTAAGACAAAGACAGATTAAACAACTCTAGACTTCAGTACACCGCTCATCACCTCTCTTCTAGCAAACACTTCAGGCACTGAAAAAAACAGGCTCTCATTATGCACACACACACACACACACACAGGCGCGCACAACACAAAATTAAACACACGTGCACATGGAGGCAGAGGGATAGGTAGCTGGCAGATGATGCTTCGAATAATAGAAAGGTCATATAACTGCATTTGCACATGAAGGCAAAATTTTGGGGAAAATATTGAAAAAAGTGCCGCTTGGATTGGTTAACAAATGAAAAGACGATGTCGAAAAAAATGTCAAAAGATGTTGAAAAAAAGATTAAAAATGAGCTGTTTGAATAAAGATAGCAATACACACATTCCGTATTCACTTTGTTGCCAGCGGTTTAGAACTTAATGACTGTGTGTTGAGTTATTTATTAGGGGACAGCTAATTTACACTGTTACACAAGCTGTACACTCACTACTTTAATACAAAGTGTAATTTCTTCAGTGTTGCCACATGAAAAGTTATAATTTAATATTTCCAAAAATGTGAGTGGTGTGCTCAGTTTTGTGAGATACTATATAATTAACAATGTTAAAAGAAGAATGACACTTTGCTCATCGAAACAAATGTCAGAATTTGAAATAATTTCTAGCCAATTATTGCATATACTGTACAATGCATTCGGAAAGTATTCACAGCGCTTCACCTTTTCCAAAAATGTTTTAATTTACACCCTTATTCCGAAATGGATTAAATTCATTTTTTTCCCGCAAAATTCTACAAACAATACCCCATAATGACAATGTGAAAGAACTGTGTTTGAAAAATTTATTAAATATAAAAAATGAAAAAAGCACATGTACATAATTATTCGCAGCTTCTGCTCAAAACTTTGTTAAAGCACCTTTGGCAGCAATTTCAATCTTTTTGAGTATTATGGTACAAGCTTAGCTCACCTTTTTTTGGGCAGTTTCTCCCATTCTTCTTTGCAGGACCTCTCAAGCTCCATCAGGTTGAATGGGAGCATCATTGCACAGCCATTTACAGATCTCTCCAGAGATGTTCAATCAGGTTAAATTCTGGGCTCTGGCTGGGCCACTCAAGGACATTCACAGAGTTGTCCTGTAGCCACTCCTTTGTTATCTTGGCTGTGTGCTTAGGGTTGTTGTCCTGTTGGAAGATGAACCTTCACCCCAGTCTGAGGGCCAGAGTATTCTGGAGCCTGTCTTTATCTAGGTCAGACCTGATTCGGTCAGTCGACCGAAAACGTATTATTAAATTTCTTTGCAATGATCATGAATGTGTAGTTTTACATTTTAGTTTTTTAAAATCCTGTCTTTTCAAAAGACATTCACAACAGATTTGTATTACTCATGACTTTGTAGGCTGATCCGTGAGAGATCTTTTCTCCACAGACTCCAACACAGGTGTAACGGGTTAATGATTTGTCTACGATGCAAGAGATTGGGGGCTCAAATCTCTTCTCTGCTGGTGGAAATACACATTTTTGGACAGCGACTCTTTCCCACTAACAGTGATGATGACTTTCCATGTAAAAACATGAACACAGCTAACATCTCTTTTAACATAGAAGTTTGTGAAAACAGAATTTGCAGTATCACTATCCGTTTGGAAATCCCGGGAGGCCCGAGTGGTTAACAGGCTCCAATATATATAAATCATTGCTGATGATTTGACATTTTTGATGAGGTGGTTGTATTTTGGGAATTCAAACAATGAAAGGTAATCAGACTGTCCTAGGTGGGGAGATGGGTGGCAAATGTGTTTGCAGCATTCCAAACACCAGCTCACAATCATATTTAAGGGTCAGAGAGAAAAAATTTAAAAAAGTGAAATAAAGATTTTGTTTGATTAAAATACATGGGTCAATTACAACATATTTTAATGTGAGTTTCAGTATGGAATAAAGTAAATGGCAAAAAGATACAAACACAAAAATAAAAAAGGAAAATTTTGCTAGAAAGACTTTTCTATAGTAAAAATATAAAAATGTCACACTCATACACTCATGGATACAATCTACCAGTGGCACAAACAGTTTCAACATAGTTTCAACACAAATGAACATGATGGTGCCTCATTTGCTAGTGATGTTGACGAGAAATGGCAGCCAATCAGAGGACTACTATGTTAAGGATTCTCCGATACCAACGAGAAAGCGGAAAATAATAACGAGGAACTTAAAACGAGGTAGTACAGACAATGGAGTGAAATCAATGATTTAGAGATTGTCAAAAAGCTTTTTTCAGTGTAACCTGTAAAAGAAATTTTGTAAACTTCTGAAACATGTGAAATTTGTTTGTTTGTCTCATTAGAAAAAAATACAGTGTGAGGTACCTAGTCGACACTTACCCTACGAGATCCTTCACTTTGTATGTTTCTGTGATGACCTATATGTCCCAAATTAAATGTCTAAAAGTCAAGGAATCCCAGGCCACTGAAAGGTACTCCGCGTTCCGAATTATTATGCAAATCGGAATTAAATGCCAAAAACAGTAAATATTTTGTTTTTCAATCAAACTTATGGATGGTATTATGTCTCTGGGCTCTTTCCGAAATACATAATGACTAATTTTCAAACAGTTATTCTAAAACAGAATCATCAAGAGTAATGATGTTAAGATTATCCAATCATATATTTTTGGATCTAGAAAACAGCATACAGTATACTTAGTTTTGCTTTCATTTAACACAAGCCTGAGGTCTACCAGTCAGCCTGCAGGAGGTTACATGGTTGAGCAATAGATGGGGCTTTAGAATAAAGTACTGTGTCATCAGCATAAAATTGATAGTATTGAGTTACAGATATCATTCATGTACAGATTAAACAATATAGGACCCAAAATATAACCTTGTGGAACACCTTTATGAACAATCACAAAATCAGATTTTACCCCATCAACAAGAATAGCCTTTGATCTTTCGCTATATTAATTCTGAAACCATGCACAAGTGTCCATGGCAAAACCTTAATGAGTTCATTTTTTTAGGTAGTAGAGAATGATCAACTCTATCAAAAATAGAGCAATACAGTTTAACTTATTACAATATTGTTCATAACTAATGTAGTGGCAGTGGTGGTACTGTGCCCTGGTTTAAAAACGGACTGATATTTGTTTAATATGCAATTGTTAGATAAAACACACCACAGCTGTTCATTTACTATTGACTACAATTTTGCAAGACAAGACAATCTGTTAAAATTTTAAAGTTCAGTTAGCCTGTTTTTTTTTAATGAATTTCTTTGCTTTGGTCCTGCTCAGCCCCATTTCCCATTATTATTATTATTATTTACTGTGTGTCTGTGTGGAAAAAAATGAAAACTCACTTTTGTTTACCACTTTCTGTGTCTGTGTCTATTTTCTCCCTCCCCATTTCTTGTCATGTTTTTGGTTCAGTGTTTGTGTCTGCAATGGCACATTGTGTTTTCCTGGAAACATCTGGTCCCCTGATAGGGTTCTTAACTGTTGAACGGGTGAGAGGAGAGCTGGGTAGACTGGGGATCAAGATGGCAGCTGGACCAGATGTTATCAGTCCAAGGCTCCTCTGGTCTTGTGCTCATCAGCTGTGTGGGACTCTTCAGCATATTTTTAAATCTGAGTCTGAAGCTGGAGAGAGTTCCGCAGTTGTGGAAATCATCATGTCTGGTCCCGCTGCCAAAGACACCACACCCCAGGGAGATGAATGGCTATAGACCGGTGGCTTTGATGTCTTATTTGATGAAGACGCTGGAGAGACTGGTCCTTGCACATTTTCGCCCACTGGTGTGCTCATCAATGGACCGACAGCAGTTTGCCTATCAATCAGGAATCGGAGTAGACGACGCCGTGCTCTAACTACTCCACAGATCCCTCTCGCATCTAGAGAAACGTGGAAGAATGGTTGGGATCATGTTATATGATTTCTCTAGTGCGTTCAACACCATCCAGTCTATGCTTCTGAGGGATACACTGGTGGACGCCGGAGTGGATCTTCACCTCGCTACCTAGATTTTTATTACCTAACCAATAGACCTCAGTTTGTGAGGATTAAGAACTGTCAGTCTGATATGGTGGTCTGCGGTTTTGGCTCGATTCCTGTGGGGGATATTGTCTGTTTAGAGAATTATCCAATCAAAAGTTTGTAGTAGATGATGTCATTTTGGATCAAATAAACCAGCTTCATTTAGAAATAGACTACGTTTTTGCTCTCTTCATCATGCGCTCTGATTGTATTTTTTACTTAATGAATGACATCTCGGTCATAGCCCATACAGAAATCGAATATATGGCCATATATGGCCATACATATAAAAAATCTTAAAGCTGCAGTGTGTAAGAATTGCTCCCATCTATTGATGAAATTGTATATTTACAAGCAATTGAAGTCCCTCGCGTTATTATACCAGCAACGTGAACCTGGATATTATTTTTTTCTTTCAAAACAATAGCGCACGTTTTGATTCATTGCAATAATCATTGTTAATTCACTACACAGCCCGTGAATTGTAAACAAATGCAATTGTATTGTGTGTAAAGAAACAATAAAAGCATGTGATAGCAAAAATAATAATTTAACATGTTTTATTAATAAAATAACAAATATATGTACACACAATTTGATTGAATAAATTGTCAGTGTCTCATGTGAAAACACAATTACATTTGAAAAACATTCACTAGAGTCTGTTTTATTCCAACGGAATACAAATTTTAGCAAAACATGAACATGGACACTACCTAAGCAATGAATAAACAATGCTTATTGCAATGAACCACGAGCGCTATTATTTTGAAACCGAAAATCTGAGTTTGTGTTGCCAGGCAAACGTTCCTGCCTACTGTACAGCTTGAGCCAGTGCTGCCATTATATGTCCTCGAGAATAGGCATAATCTTACATCTTCAACAGACTTTGAAATTTGCAGGCAGTCGTGAGTAATCTCCCCCTGGCATTTGTCATGGTGCCACTAGTGTAAAAGCGCAAAAGGCCAAGCTCGAATTTCCAGGTATGTCCCTCTTTGGATAATGTATTTTCAAAGATGGAGGCGTAACATGGCTTCCGCAATTCGAGCGGCACCATTGTATGTATTGTGAATGGAAGATTGTATGCTAACGAAAATACTTTGATTATTTGGTGGAAGTAGTTACACATGAATTAGCACATATTTTTTTAAAGAACAAAGGGGTTTGGTTAAGAATTAACTCAAAAAAATACACAAGGTAGCTTTAACATTTTGATTGATTGATTGATTGAAGTTTATTTCGAGCAAAACAAGACATAACAATACATATATATATATTTACATCTATTTGAAAATATATTACCATATATGTTAATTTAATATTTAAATACAGAAATCTAATATATGGCCATACATGGCCATACATATGAAAAATATTAACATATATTTGAAAATATATTACCATATATTTTGATTACAAAATTTGAATTACAAAATGAGGAAATATATGTCACATATAGCCTGGCAAGTGAGACCCACATCAAGATGTTGGGTCTGGGAACTCAGCATTGGCAGTGCTCAATCCTTGGGGCGGGATAAACGGTTGTCTTTCAAATTCCCTGTGCACGCAATAGGATAGCGCTACAACCAACCAGAGCAATGAAGTGTCCGGTCGGCAAGATTCCGAACACATCTTCCTTTTGTAAGAATGACTTCAGTGCCGTTCTTTGTTATTTTCTCAAAGAAAAGATTAACTCCAAGTCTACCAGAGTCGCGGCCAAAGCCGATTCGAAAGAATGCTGTTCGCCTCAGCAGCAACCATTTCTTTGTTTTCACATAATTACATTAAGCCTGCCCAACAACTCTATACACGTTGTGATTGGCCTGACCAGAATTTGTTTTTTTTAGCTCGCAAGTCAACAGAGAGTTGTTAGACTGACCCTAGCTGCAAATTATTTTTACTGCCGCCAGGGTCCGTCTAGATTTCTAGGCAATGTCACATATATAAAAATGGCAATGTATATTTCAACATATATGTACATATATGTGATAATGTTTCCACCATATATGCCGATATCTGACATATAAGTATACATACATATATGGCCATGTATTAGATTTTCGTATGGAAGACATTTAAAAAAGATTTTACCAAATATTTCATTGACATACATGACATACATGTCACCATATATACCCCTACTTATAATCACATATACAGTACTGTATATAACATCAATATCTCACACATAAGCATAGATTTTTGTTTAAATTTGTAGATGAATTGTTAACCGACATAAGGCAAGAATAAATGTAGCAGTATTTCTAAATTCTTTATTTACATACTCGCACATGTTCATTGATAGATATTATACATTACATCACTTATTAAATCTGTAAACCATCGGTAAATGCAGATATGGATGTCAAACGTGGAAATGTATGTCACATATATAAAAACTGCCAATTTTTGTATATTTCGACATATATGTACATATATGTGATGATGTTTCCACCATATATGCATATATAGGACATATAATTTATATACACATATGGCCATATATTAGATTTCTGTATGGGAGTATAAGAGTATTGGGGATTCAAAATGTTTTGGTAGTATAATGTAGCATACTCTTATTCTATACAATAATGATCAATTGGTGTATTAATAGAAATGTCTCTAAATGCTGTATGTATTGTGTGTATGGAACATTTAGAAAAGTCTACTTCATATACTGAAAGGGCACTACACAGGTTAGTTTAAAGTATTCAAAAGCATACCTAAAATAAACTATAAGTATACTTTAAAGTGTACTAAATAAACTAAAAAGTGGGCCAATTTAGTTTACTCAGTATATAAAGAAGTGTACTTAAAAAAATATTAACTTGAAGTATACATTTTTTGTAAGGGATGCCACCATCATGGAGTCTGTTTCTGACAGTTTGGTCAGAAACATGCACACCAGTATCTGGCTGGAGGTCATTTTGTAGGGCTCTGGCTTTGCTCCTCCTGTTCCTTCTTACACAAAGGATCAGATACCGGTCCTGCTGCTGGGTTGATGCCCTTCTACGGCACTGTCCAGATCTCCTTGTGTAACCTCCCATCTCCTGGTATCTCCTTCATGCTCTTGAGACTGTACTGGGAGACACAGCAAACCTTCTTGTGATGATACGTATGGATGTGCCATCCTGGAGGAGCTGGAATACCTGTGCAACCTGAATGGGCTGCAGGTACTGCCTCATGCTACCAGTATCGACAAGGACACTAGCAAAACTGAAGAAAATCAAATCAAATTTAATCACTTTATTCATCCCTGAGGGGTATTTAAATGACACAAGAGCAGAACACTCCCAACAACAACAAGACACACAAATTAATAGAAATAAATAAAAGGAAGAAATTAAAAAGAAAAAGGGGAACGAGGTATGGGATGAGTGCATCATGCATCAATCTCCGGAGTGTTATTGTAGTGCAGTACGGAGATTTATGATATAGGATGAGGGCTGGGAGTTTAGGAGCTGAACAGCCCTGGGGACAAATGTCACCTTCCTTCTCTGGGTCTTACAGCCTTGACAGTGAAGTCTGCGCCCTGATGGGAGCCACTCAAATGTAGAAAACATTATATGTGATGGGTCACGAAGGATCCTACAGGCAGTCTTTAGGGTCTGCTGTTCGCATAGGGTGGACAGATCCCTCACGGGGTGTCCAATAATTCTGGAACAGACTTTAACAATTTGATGCAAGCATTTCCTGTTTTGAAGACTAATGGAGTGAAACCAGCAGGTGAAGGAGAAGGTTATGTGGAATGTGGTTAGGATGTCCTTGCTTACATCTAATGATTTTAGTTTCCTAAGCAGAAGAAGAATCAGTCAGGAAGGATAAGGAGAGAGCAATTCTATGTGGCCACCACCTGTAAAACCATTCCCATTTTGGAGCTTGATGTGCACTTTCCTCTTCAGTGCACCTGTGGTCATGTTCATTTGCAAAACAGTTGACACTGATTCACAATTGCTTATGATTCCTAACTGTACAGACAGAAGTTTAATTGACTTGATGTTATCAAATCAAGTTTGGTCATCTGTGATATGGTGTTTAGAAGTTAGTAATGCTAAACAGACAAAACAATAACTCTTACTAAAGCAATGTCCTTCACATTGCAGCCTTAATGTTCATGTTTTCTTTTTGAGATCACTTTGATTCCTGATTGTCTAAGCAACATGTTACAAGAGACTCTGTTTGGTTTTCAGACATTTGTTGCATATTGGTCATGTTCCCCTGTTCAGACACTGCATGCATTAATCAGATGTTGCGTGCCACGTTGTAGACAAAACATTCCAAAGATTGCTACAATATATAACATCTTATAATGTGGGTTTGCACTTTTTCTAATCTTTTCAGAGCGAATGGGTAAAAAGACCAGTTATAGAGAAGGATTCGGGAAAACTTGGACAAAGGAACCTCTATTACAATGCAACACGTTCTGAGGGGGAACCGAGTCCATGGCTGCTAGACCGCCCAGTATGGGGAGACCCTTATTTGCTCCACAGCACAGATGTCTGGCACTGGTGATAACCTTGTTTCAACTAGAGTCAGACACAAGTCAATACAGGTTATTTTCTTAACATCAAATGAGTGACACTTTCTATTACAATGACCATGTAATATGTAATTTAAGGAAACTACCCAATAGTAATTAGTTTTCAATCAACAGCAGGCACCAGTGGTCTGTTAGTCAATACTGAAGAACTCCTCAATTGGTCAAGATGATGTGATTAATTGCTTGTCTGTGTATGGGCATGATTTCTCAGTGGTTAGGGTGTCAGACTTGTAGTCAAAAAGTTGCTGGTTCTATTCCCGACTGTGCCAAATGTTGTTGTGTCCTTAAGCATGTGAATGTCTGTGTACTGTCTGTGTCTGGTACTGTTTCATTTAGAAGATCCAACTGTGTTTTTTTCAAAGACTGCACGGTTCAAAACAATCTTATTGGACCCACCCTCTGTTTTGTAATGTCAGATTGTAATAAATAGCTGACACATTTTTCTGCCTTTTGATGAAATTTATGAAAATAGATTTTCACAAAATGTTCAAATATAAACTCTGACTTTATATTATCCAAAGAGTTATTATAACAAAATATGAGGTATATAAAACATGTTGCAGCTTTAAGAGTTAAAAATAAGATACACTTTGTCAAAACGCTCTGAGTAATGGCATGATGTTAATGATGAAGGGACATTTATAGATTCACAAAGCGTGTATTGATGTAATGGGAGGCCCCTGGTGTAAAGCGGTGCTTTGGCTTTCATGCATCCCCATGACTTATAATGCATTCATTGGATGTAGCTCTGATCACCTGGGGGGAGAGCAGGGAGGGAGGGAGAGTGGAAGGAGGGAGAGAGGGAGCAGGAGGTAGAGGGAGGGAGACAGGGTAGGATGAGAGAAGGAGCAAGGGGTAAAGAAAGGCAGTGTGGGAGGTAGCAAGGTTTAGAGGGAGGGTGGTCATTTTTCTTGGAAAGTAAGGAATGGTGGAATACTCTAGAAAGAAAAAACTCCTTAAAGATCATTTAAAAGTTCTTCAAATTCAAACTGTGGGAGAAACCAAACAACGTATTCGAAGGACACTTACAAAATGTTATAAAAATTATAATTTAAAGTGGTCTGAAATGCATCTCTTTTCCTGTCCTTTTAGAAATATTTTAAGGATTTAAATTTGAAATCGCTTTTTATCTATTTTTTTTTTAAGATATTGCCAGGAGAAATTGTAGCGTCAGTTGGCAAGACAAATGTGTGAACCCATTGGAATTACCTGGATTTCTGCATACATTGGTCATACAATTTCACATGATCTTGAACTAGGTCACAACGATAAACAAACACAGTCTGCTAAACTAATAACACAAACGTCATTTAATCATGCTTGTCTATATTATGTACATCATTATAATAATTTGAATATGTGAACCCCTAGGCCAATTGGAGTCAGGAGTCAGCTGAGAGGCCAGCCAATGAGATAAGATAGGAGGTGTTTCTCAGAGCTTCCCTTCCCTATTGAAACACTCACAGATTTTCTCAAGAGTCTCAAAAAAGATCTCAGAAGACCTAAGATCTCGAATTGTTTTGACTTGCATAAAGCTGGAAAAGTATCTCTAAATTAATAGATGTTGACTGGTCCATGGTTAGACAAATGATGTAGAAATGGAGAAAGCTTAGCACTGCACCCTTGGAGTGGCCATGCTGCAAAGATGACTGCAAGAGAACAGCACAGAATGTTTATTGAAGTTAAGAGGAATCCTCTTCCTGTTCTCATGGCAATACGTGGGTAACCGTACGTAGTGGAAATGCCACATTACGTAGACAGACTTACAATTCTCGGGCCGGGTGTCTGTCAAAGCACTTTGTGACAACTGCTGTTGTAAAAAGGGCTTTATAAATAAATATGATTGATTGATTGATTGACAGATATGGCCATTCAAATGGCTTCATATGTATTGAATTGCTGTTCTACCGGAATAGTTCCAAGAATAGACTAATCGTTACAATTTAAAGTACTTGGGGAATGTTTAGTTCAGGCATAACATACTAGGTTATTGAGGTTGATGTTAGGGTAAGATGAGGTTTAGGTTAGGGTTAGGGGTAACACTTTACACTAAGGGCACAGTAATTAACATTAGTTAATGCAGTAATAAGCACATACTAGTTTGTAGTAACGTACATGTGCCAATAGATTGTAGTATGTAGTAGCTACATTGGAAGTAACACTGGTCCCATTCAGTGCAATGCATTTTACTTCATTAACTAATGTTAAAATAATGTAACAATTAATACCCTAGTTAATATTAGTAAATTATAATTTGACACCTTAGTTAACTGTTATTAATATTAGTTCATGTTTTCTGCTCCATTAACTAATGGTAAAATAGACACATTAGTTAATTGTTATTAACAGTTAGTTAATGCTTATTAATGCATTTACTGATGTTAAATTAATGCATTTATTAATTCCTTAGTTAACAACAACATTCTTAGTAAATGATAATTAAGCACCTTAGTAAAGGGTTATTAACTGTTAGTAAGTGCTTATTACTGCATTAACTAACGTTAATTAATGTACGCTTAGTGTAAAGTGTTACCGGGTTAGGTTAAGGTAAACTGACTTTTAAGGTTTCGTAAACATCCAAGCCTTTACGTTTCCATAGCATAAACATACACGTGTATGAATTTATTGTTGTGTATGATTTTTTATGTATCGCACTGACAGCAGCCTGGATCCTATTGGGTCAGCTGAAGACTTCCAGATCTCAGAGGAAACCACAAAGAATTCAATAAAATAAACCACAGTTGCATGTCTGAAAAAGAGCACCTGGATGTTCCACAGCGCTACTGGCAAACTATTTTGTTGAGATGTTTTGAAGAAACATAATATCCGTGCAGGAAAAAAGGCACAACATACCAACATCAATACCTCATCCCAAAAATGATAGATGTTCATAATTGTTCCCGGAAAAACATGAGGGAGGTAGTCAGCACAGCACTTATTTGAGACTAGAGAGTCCCTGTCCTGACCAGTTTTCTAATACTTCTGTTACTTCTGTTACACCTGCTCTGTGATGACATGAGATGGAGGAACAGCAGCCACATTAACCATTTTAGCACATTTTAGCAAACAAAGTTAGTTAACTTATGAATATCAACTGTGTTTAAGAACAAAACAAAAGATATTCTGCTGAGAACAAATGCTTTGGTAAATATTTCCTCTTCCAAAAATAACACGATCTAACATTGCCTTCCAGAATCTCTGCAAAGCAATCTATGAATGCTTTTAACTAGCAGATGCAGGAGTGCCAGATGGGCACAGTAAAAATTTAAGTATTTCTCCATACAACAAAAACAAAAAGCTATTTATGTCCCAGTGACACCGCTGTTGACATTTTAAAGATTCTCTCTCGACAATGTTTTCATGGTGGCATCAAGGTTTTTATGTAGGTCCCTGAAGTTCCCGTGGGCCTATATAACAACACTGTGCTGAAATCCCACAATATATTTGTTGATGTTTTTCTATTGCATGTAAAATTATTAAAATCTTCAACAATGTTCAAAAATACAGTATTTTCAGAGAAATGCCTACCAGTGGCTAACATTGCTGTACAGTAGCTATGATCACCAACATGCCTAAAAATACCAACTCTTTTCAATAGAGATTGTTAGATTTTCAATAGTTATCCATTAAGCACATTTCAGTTCAAGAAACAAGGTTGGTTGACCTTAAAATGTACTTAATCACTAATGTAAAACATGAAAAAATGTAATACTAAGTAATGAAAATAAACAATGCAAATTAACAAACAAATAATGAAAAGATAATAATATTCCAGCATTAACAGGAAATTAGCATTGTTTTGTGGATTATTATACTTATTAGATCATTTGGCTAAATGTCACCCCTGACATTTCAAACTGGAGACTTTATAGACCTGTTTACACCCTGAACACATTAGAAAATTAAGGAAATAAAGTGATGAAAATGTGGCTACATTTTTTTTTTAAGTCACAGTAAATGTTTACAAAGTAATTTCCTCATTTTAGCAAGTTTTTATTCATATTAAATAACATTTTTATATTCTCTAAATGGCCATATATTAAAATTTACATTTAAAATAAAATATGATTTAAAATGCCACGTTGGTACACAAATTATTTTTTAATATCAAAGGAAGAAAAGGTCTATGGTGGCCCGATGTACTTCCACAGCATACAGCACGTCTTCTGCATCTTTCATTACAGTCCTGTCCAAGAAAAACAATAAAATGCCTGAATGAAATCTCTTAAATATCAAAGGAAAGCAAAGTCACTGATTTCATTGACAGACTAAGTACTGTAACCTTTAACCTCTTAGCACGCACGATGCCGGCCGCGGGAGAGTTGGCCCAAAAGGTGAATATAATCATTGCTCACAAGTGCAGATTTAACTCTGCATATACATGGCTTATATGTACAGAAAGCTTAGAATTTCACGAATTTAGCAAACATATCCGATTTACAATAGCTATAACAAGAATAAAAAGCCATGTTATTATGTGA
>JACXGM010011110.1:7266-25705 GCA_016801145.1 Umbra pygmaea | reverse complement strand
AGCTGATGTGTGGTGAGTGTTCATATATAACTACTCACCTCTACCTGATAGCTGATATGTGGTTAGTGTTCATATATAACTACTCACCTTTATCTGATAGCTGATGTGTGGTGAGTGTTCATATATAACTACTCACCTCTACCTGATAGCTGATGTGTGGGTGCTACACATTGGTGGTGGATGAGGTGTTCTGTCCCCCTCACTATGTAAAGCTCTTTGAGTTTCTTGAAAAGTGCTATATAAATAAAATAAATAAATTACTATAATTATAACATTTAATAAGGGGCTTGTCTATTGACTAAAAGGAAAAAAAAATATGAAAATTGGTCCAGAGCCAGATCCAGGCATGAGAACTGCTCAAAATATAGTCCTGCAAGAACTCAATCTGTAGATTTTTTTTACGTCTTTTCTTAATTAGGTGAAAGTCAGCATGTTGTGGTTTAGTTTTTCTAATACAAACTATTGTGCAATGATCACTAATATTGTTTGCTCAAACACCAATTGACCAATATTTTTGTGGGTTGTTTGTCATTTTATCAGTCTGCCTTTAGCCAGTGAAGATTCAGATTGCCTAGAATAATAAATTAACCATGTAATGCAGACACAGTATCAACTACACCTTCCGAAGCAGCAGGGGGACGCTAAATCCCTGCTTATTTAAAATGTGTATTTTCAGCAATAAATACAGTTGAAGTCAGATGTTTACATACAGTTAGGTTAAAGACATTAAAAGGCATTTGTCAAATTCGTTTAGGACATTGTTGTGCAATTTTTCCAAAAATTGTTTACAGACAAATTATTCCTTTTATAATTCACTATATCACATTCCGGTGGGTCAGAAGTTACATGAACTAAGTTGACTGTGCTATTAATAGCTTGGAAAATGGGGGTTTGTGTGGTGTAGTGGGCTAAGTTGCTGCATTGCAGGACTACATCATGATAGTCAGTGGTGAGCCTGACTACGTGTCCTCTGACCTTCCCCGGACCTTGCTCATGAGGTGGCACAAATTGGCATAGTGCTGCCTGGGATTTGGGTTAAATAAGTTAGATGACCTATCCAGCAACTCCTTGGGCCCTATCTTGCACCTGACGCAACGCTGCACAAAGTCTGAACCCAAGTGTCTTTGCTTGGTTAAGACCGACGCAGTTGTCAATTTCCCGTCAGGCGCCCACGTTGTTTAAATAGCAAATGCACCTGCACCCATATTTGCACCCATGGGTGTGCTGGTCTAACAGGAAGGTGTGTTCAGGATATTTCTGGGTGTATTGCTATCTTGAGGCATCGGAAAGGCATCGCGCCATTGACCAACAAAAACCTGGTCTATAGTCAATGGCGCAGCACATTATTTAACAGCAAATTAGTCAAATGCACCTATGACATAGGCACAGCGCGTGCACACTATGCTTGTTGCACACACAAAGGGAAGCACAGCACCACACGAACATGCAAAAGATTACAAATAAAAATATTACGGTGCAAATCCGCTGTCATAATAGCAATGCGCGAAAGGTACAAACGTGCCTGGCTCTTAAAGGGAATGGGAGATGAATCTCTAATTGGTTTATTGCATGTTACGCCCAAAACACACCCATGAATTAATGAAGACACTTAGTACAAACCTTTTAGACTATGCGCCCGGCGCATGGACCCTTTTATCCGCTGTCAAACTAGCAAAAGTGGATTTGGACACGCCCATAGCGCACTTGCGCCATGCGCTTCACGACATGCGCTTAGATCCTTAAAATAGGGCCCCTTGTGTGAAGATCAGGTGGCTGTAAATTTAATTGCGAAAGTATAGTTGGTAAAGCTAATCATCCTGTGCATGATCTGACTGAAGGCTTTCATGTTGGATGAGCAGTGAAAAGATACTTGGATGAATCATTATGCGCACCCCTCGCTATCCTGCATTTGTTCAAGGAGTTGCAGAGATGTTGATAAGGCAGGGTTAGTGGGAATTGAGAGGGTAGGAAAAATAGGTGGGAAAAAGGATGTCATGGCTTTAGAAGATTTTGATAATTTCACAGAATTGGAGTTGAACTGTAGCTACGGTTTTATTTTTTTTGAAGGCCTATATTCAAACTCATGGAAAATCCATCGAAATCAGACCTCAGAATAAAAAGCTAGACCTCCACAAGTCGAGTTTATCATTGGACTCAATTTCCAAATGCCTGAAGGTACCAAGTTCATCTGTACCATCAATAGTACACAAGTATAAACACCATGGGACCACACAGTCATCATACCAATCAAGGAGATGCATTCTGTCACCTAGAGATGAATGCACGTTGGTGCAAAAAGTTCAAATCAACCCCTGAACAACAGCAAAGGCCCTTGTGAAGATGCTGGTGAAAAAACAAATAAAACAAATAAAACCTAAATGGACATAACCTGAAAGGCGAATCAACAAAGTAGATGCCACTGCTCCAAATTGTCCATATAAAATGCAGACAACAGTTAGAAACTATTAGGAGAAATGTCCTTAGGTCTGTTTGACCATGATGATCATCACTATGTTGACCATCGTCATGGTGGCAGCATCATATTGTGGGGGGGGACTGGTGCACTTTAGGAGGAATTATGTGGATAATTTGAAGCACCATCTCAAGACAGTCAGGAAGTAAAGCTTGGTTGCAAATGGGTCATTTAAGTGGACAATGACCCTAAGCATACTTACAAATTGGTAGCAAAATGGCATAAAAACAACGAAGTCAAGGTATTTCAGTTGCCATCACAAATCCCTGACCTCAATCCTATAGAGAATTTTTGTGGGAAGAACTGAAAAAGTGTGTGCACCTACAAACCTAACTTAGTTACACCAGTTCTATCAGGAGGAATGGGCCAAATTTCACCCAATTTACCGTGGGAAGTTTTGGAAGGCTACCTGAAATGTGTGACCCAAGTAAAATAATTTAAGGCAATTCTAAAAAAATGAATAGACTGTATATAAAGTTCTGACCCACTGGGAATGTGAAGAAAGAAAATCATTCTCTCTGCTGACAATTACTGACATTTCACATTCTTAAATTAAAATGGTGATTCTGTCTGACCAACGACATGGAAGTTTTACCAGGATTCAATTTTTGACGTCTTTGAGACTTTTAGCCTTAATCAGTCTTTAATGTCTTTGAGACTTTAAGCCTTAATCAGTCTTTAATGTCTTTGAGACTTTGAGCCTTAATCAGTCTTTAATGTCTTTGAGACTTTGAGCCTTAATCAGTCTTTAATGTCTTTGAGACTTTGAGCCTTAATCAGTCTTTAATGTCTTTGAGACTTTGAGCCTTAATCAGTCTTTAATGTCTTTGAGACGTTGAGCCTTAATCAGTCTTTAATGTCTTTGAGACTTTGAGCCTTAATCAGTCTTTAATGTCTTTGAGACTTTAAGCTTTAATCAGTCATAATGTCTTTGAGACTTTGAGCCTTAATCAGTCTTTAATGTCTTTGAGACTTTGAGCCTTAATCAGTCATAATGTCTTTGAGACTTTAAGCCTTAATCAGTCTTTAATGTCTTTGAGACTTTGAGCCTTAATCAGTCTTTAATGTCTTTGAGACTTTAAGCCTTAATCAGTCTTTAATGTCTTTGAGACTTTGAGCCATTGGTAACCCTAACCCTTAATCTGTCTTTGATGTCTTTGGCCAAAGTGTATGTAAACTTCTGACTTCAACTGTACAATTTATAGCTCAAAAAGCTGAAAAATACAGAAATATTTAATTTAATTTTAACTGCAAGATTTGATTTAACATAGATGGCTACTCCTCCAGCTTTATCTTATCACATCTAAAGTAGTGTATTTTCTATTGCAGTGTCCACATCATTAACCATTCAATTTAACCATATTTCTGAGACTACCAGAATATCTGGATTTGTGGCATGCATCAAAATATCGATCAGCAAAATACAGACATTCATATCTAAGCCTGCTTTACATTTTGATGGACTATTCACATTTCCCAAAGCAAGGATCCTAGAACTAGACTTTGAACCATTGGTAGCCTTAATCTGTTATAAGATTACCAACATTTACACAAAAAGATCAAAGCTTGCTATGTGTTAAGACTTTTAATCATGAGGTTAAGATTGAAAATATCATATGAGGGCATGGACTGACTCTTCATTTCCTAAGTGCTGAAGCAATATTTTCTGAGAGCATTCTAGCACCTACAGTCATTTATCCAGTTGGACAACTAGTCAATTATTCAGTCTGCCATGCTGTCAGCCAGTCCATCATAACCCTAACCCTAACCCTAACATGAATAAACTCTGATATAGAATGCAATCATGTGTACTAAACCCAAAATGTCTTCTCTTCCAGATTTCCATGCCCTCCCTTCCTGTGGTGGTGAAGATAGGACACGCCCACTCTGGAATTGGAAAGGTAATGCCTACATACATAAATTATTAAGAGACCACTTCAAATTTAGACCTTTTTGTACACAAACAATGTTCTCAATGCTCGAGTTCATGTGTACAGCCCCTGGTGATACTTAGAGGAAAGTTTCATGTTGTGTCGAGTAAAGATGCTTGGTTGGGGGTTTCAGCCGCCGACTGATCGGGCGGATGACGTGATGAAAAGTAATGGTTTGATTAAATTTGGGAGACTCGTGGTTGAACCAATCAAATAAAAAATATATAGAGTACATTGTTAAATATTGTTATCTACATCCGAAAATAAATCAAGCACACTTTGAAATAGTCAAATACACTAAAGGTAACAAAAAGTCAAATTAAGTAGCCTATGGTAGCATACCAGCATGTTTTCCTCTTCAGTGTGGAATAAGAAAGTAGAATACGGTACAAGTTGACCGATGATTAATCTCCCATGCGTCTCGTTCTATACTAAGAACCGAACGCAAGAGCTAAACTTCTACAAGCTCAATAACACCCACAGCAAAAACACAAGGTAAGAAGAATAGTTGGAAAAATTAATTTGATGTGCAAGGCAAGCAGGCAAGTTTTGGGTTTTTTATGGACATCTAAAAATGTGAACATGCACGATGCGCTGTTGTGCGGAGGACTTTTAGCAAATTTCGGAATAAATAGAGTTGGCGTTTCTTTAATACCCAGGCTCCATAGTTTGTCTATTGTATGATTGTTAGGCATGCTGGTATAAAATGAATTGCACTCTCTTAAAAAGATGCGCTCTCTTCCCATGCATTCAAAATTAACAGGAGTCTACAGAACTGGCTCATAGTCGTCACCCTGACATGAAAGTGCGAGTGCGTAAAGTTAATTAGCCTATGTGAATGACTTGTTATTTTATTTTAGCTTTTTTGCAAAACAATAAAATGCAATAGGTATTAATTAGTAGTAGGCTAAATAGCAGCATGTTAAATTAATGTGCCAAATTGTGTTTTTATTACAATGATAATATTGTACAGTAGTAAGGTAAGGTCAGGTTTGCCGATGTGCGTTTTATTTAGGCTATTTATTTATTTTTGTCCATGTGCACCGATCGGAGACAGAGTTCACTGCTGATATTCTGATGCAAGAGCTTTCTAGCCTGGCGGCTCGCATCAGCAGTGCCTTGCATGGCCCAATCAGCAGTTAGCGGGCGGGTGCGGCTTTGAAAATTGGTCAAAAACTTTGGTGCGGATGGATGGCGAACGGATGATGAGTTTTGTGATGCGGTTGTGGATGAAATAATAGCCCATCCATGTATCTCTAGTGTCGAGCCTTCTTAGTGTTTTCAAAATAGTGATTTGATGCTAGTAGGGCCCCTATCACTCCCATTCAAAAGGCGATTTGACCAAAACCAAAAACAAGGAAAATCTTAAGTGGCGTTTCCATCCTAATTAAGCTCTGGTACATTAATAAAAAGACCCTAGGTTGCATTTTGGCGAGTGTTAAGCTTTAAAAGTTATAATTGACCCAAGCATTTCATCAACCAAAAAATTTATTTCACTGTTATTTTTTTTTCCCTCTGACCTCTAAAGATGTTTGTAAGGTCGTATTTGGAACACTGCATATACCTTACAATGCCATGTAGAGTAGGACAGTCTGATCACTTTTCATTGTTTACATTCCCTAAATACTACTAGGGTTGAAAATGTTCTCACTACCAAATAAGGGACAAGTTGGACCCAACCATTTCTGTAGATCATGGGTGGGCTGCTCAAATTTGTAGTTATTATTTCCTTTCACAACAGTTAGATTTACCTCCGTAGAGCATAGACCTGTATAACTGTTAGCGTATCTATAGCTCGAAAAAGCATAGTAAACAGTATATATTAATTGTGTCTGTCAGTCCTTATTCAGCAAGTGCTTTGTTTATTATTTATTATTCGAGTTATTAATAATTATTCAAAATTAAATCTATCAACCCTACTTCCTGACTGGTCTCCCTTCCCTCAACACACCAACACGGAAAGAATACAGTGCCTTGCGAAATTATTCACCCCCCCTTGAACATTTCGACCTTTTGCCACATTTCAGGCTTCAAACGTAAAGATATAAAACTGTAATTTTTTGTGAATAAGCAATAACAAGTGGGACACAATCATGAAGTGGAACAAAACTTATTGGATATTTCAAACTTTTTTAACAAATAAAAAACGGACAAATTGGGCGAGCAAAATTATTCAGCCCCTTTACTTTCAGTGCAGCAAACTCTCTCCAAAAGTTCAGTGAGGATCTCTGAATGATCCAATGTTGACCTAAATGACTAATGATGATAAATAGAATCCACCTGTGTTTAATCAAGTCTCTGTATAAATGCACCTGCTCTGTGATAGTCTCAGAGGTCCGTTGAAAGCACAGCGAGCATCATGAAGAACAAGGAACACACCAGGCAGGTCCGAGATACTGTTGTGGAGAAGTTTAAAGCCGGATTTGGATACAGAAAGATTTCCCAAGCTTTAAACATCCAAAGGAGCACTGTGCAAGTGATAATATTGAAATGGAAGGAGTATCAGACCACTGAAAATCTGCCAAGACCCGGCTGTCCCTCTAAACTTTCAGCTCATACAAGGAGAAGACTGATCAGAGATGCAGCCAAGAGGCCCATGATCACTCTGGATGAACTGCAGTGATCTACAGCTGAGGTGGGCGAGTCTGTCCATAGGACAAAAATCAGTCGTATACTGCACAAATCTGGCCTTAATGGAAGAGTGGCAAGAAAGCCATTTCTTAAAGATATACATAAAAAGTGTCATTTAAAGTTTGCCACAAGCCACCTGGGAGACACACCAAACATGTGGAAGAAGGTGCTCTGGTCAGATGAAACCAAAATGGAACTTTTTGGCAACAATGCAAAACGCTATGTTTGGCGTAAAAGCAACACAGCTCATCACCCTGAACACACCATCCCCACTGTCAAACATGGTGGCGGCAGCATCATGGTTTGGGCCTGCTTCTCTTCAGCAGGGACAGGGAAGATGGCTAAAATTGATGGGAAGATGGATGGAGCCAAATACAGGACCATTCTGGAAGAACCTGATGGAGTCTGCAAAAGACCTGAGACTGGGACTGAGATTTGTCTTCCAACAAGACAATGAACCAAAACATAAAGCAAAATCTACAATGGAATGGTTCACAAATAAACATATCCAGGTGTTAGAATGGCCAAGTCAAAGTCCAGACCTGAATCCAATCGAGACTCTGTGGAAAGAACTGAAAACTGCTGTTCACAAACGCTCTCCATCCAACCTCACTGAGCTCGAGCTGTTTTGCGAGGAGGAATGGGCAAAAATTCCAGTCTCTCCATGTGCAAAACTGATAGAGACATACCCCAAGTGACTTACAGCTGTAATCGCAGCAAAAGGTGGTGCTACAAAGTATTAACTGAAGGGGGCTGAATAATTTAGCACGCCCAATTTTTCAGTTTTTTATTTGTGAAAAGTTTGAAATATCCAATAAATTTCGTTCCACTTCATGATTGTGTCCCACTTGTTGTTGATTCTTTACAAAAAAATTACAGTTTCATATCTTTATGTTTGAAGCCTGAAATGTGGCAAAAGGTTGAAAAGTTCAAGGGGGGCTGAATACTTTCGCAAGGCACTGTAAGGGAATCTTGCGACCACAACAGGGAGGAAAAATGCTGTGCTCTCTCCTTCTAGTAACAACAGGAGAGGAGCGCAGTTAAGTGCAGAGAAGGAGGGAAGACCAGGGTCTCCCCAATAGATTTTTAGGTGTAGGCTATGATGAAAATGGTAGCTCAGAAACACCAGCTGAGGCTACCACTCCTCCTCCTACAAGTTTACTTAGTGGAGTAACAGCTTACAGAGGAGCAGCAAACTGCAGAGAAGCAGCTGACTAAGGAGTCTACATTAGCAACAGGTGCTCTACAGATGCTGTTAGGATGTCTGCGAATGCTTCTATAATATCTGCAAGGGCTGCTACTCTGCTAACAATGGCTAATGTGCTAACATAGGCTACTGGGCTAACATAGGCTACTGGGCTAACAGAGACTACTGGGCTAACAGAGACTACTGGGCTAACAGAGACTACTGGGCTAACAGGCTACTGGGCTAACAGAGACTACTGGGCTAACAGAGACTACTGGGCTAACAGAGACTACTGGGCTAACAGAGACTGCTACGCTATCAGTAGGTGTATTTGAAATCTTAGCAAATATATGAAAAACACAAACTGGAAAGAGGAGTTTTAGAAAAAAAGGATGAGTGGCTGCTGGTCCATGTTGATTCATCAAACTCCGTCATACTTTTTAGAAGGTTGTTTTTTTACTATACACATTACAGACAGGAAGTAAGAAGTGAAAATGACAAATAACTCTGCAATGATGTAGGACATCATCCTGCACAAAACCAACACTTTTTGGAAGTGATAAATAGCTGGGATTTAAATGTATGAGAAATTGGTGCAGCATTTTGATGTTGACCAGTTTGTATGGCCCCCAAACATTGCTCCTCATTTTCCAGGAGCCCTGGGGGCTTGACAATATGCATTGAAAAGCCTTATTCATCATGGTTTACATGCATTTACACTTAAACAATATAAACATACATTCTTAATTTTTTGGGGGATAAATATTTAATAAAACATAAAACTCAGTGTCCAGGGATGTTGGATTCATTCATCCATGTTGTAGCCGTGGGTCTGCTGAGTCCAAAACTATAAGGCACTTCACTGTAGGTTCACTGTGCCAGATTAACTTAAATCGCCTTGGAACATGAAGGGTAAATTTAGTGGATGTATTTTAACATTTTAGGTACACAACAGACAGGCACTCAACACGCATAACCATCAGTAAACAACAGACAGGCACTCAACACGCATAACCATCGGTAAACAACAGACAGGCACTCAACACGCATAACCATCAGTAAACAACAGACAAGTACTCAACACACATAACCATCGGTAAACAACAGACAGGCACTCAACACGCATAACCATCAGTAAACAACAGACAGGTACTCAACACACATAACGATCAGTAAACTGCTGATTCAGTTGCTTTGTGTTATTTGTTTTTGTGTATTCTATGTATGTATGTATGTATGTATGTATGTATGTATGTATGTATGTATGTATGTATGTATGTATGTATGTATGTATGTATGTATGTATGTATGTATGTATGTATGTATGTATGTATGTATGTATGTATGTATGTATGTATGTAATGCTGCCTGTCTTGTCCAGGACACTCTTGAAAAATAGATTTTTATCTCAATGAGTCCCTTCCTGGTTAAATAAAGGTAAAATAAATAAATAAAATAAACAAAACACAGGCACTCAACACACATTACCATCAGGAAACAACAGACAGGCACTCAACACACATAACCATCAGTACACAACAGACAGGCACTCAACACACAAAACCATCAGTAAACAACAGACAGGCACTCAACATTCAAAACCATCAGTACACAACAGACAGGTACTCAACAGGGATAAACATCAGTAAATAACAGACAGGCACTCAACATTCAAAACCATCAGTACACAACAGACAGGTACTCAACAGGGATAAACATCAGTGAATAACAGACAGGTACTCAACAGGGATAAACATCAGTAAATAACAGACAGGTACTCAACAGGGATAAACATCAGTAAATAACAGACAGGTACTCAACAGGGATAAACATCAGTAAATAACAGAGCTACGTGCACATAGCCTACACCTGCATGTTGTTGAATTTGCTTCATGACTACTGTAGGCCAATTGATAGTTGATGCTAGCGTATCTATCAATGATTGTGAGATGTTAGGACAGCCTTCTTGTGTGCAGTGTTGAATTGAATAGCTGTGCTACATTGAGAACAATAATTACTCTCTTTATCATCTAGACAATGAAAGAAAAAAACTGTGAAATTATACTGTGCATGAGAGTCAAGTAAAATAAGCACATGTAGGATGGGTAGTTTGTTACTTTCATCAGGGGTTCAACCAGGCCATCCAAGATCACAAGTCGAGTCGTTCAAGCACATGACATCATCCTAAATGCAAATACCATTTAGGCTTGAACAGATTCTGATATTATTTCAAGAAAGCTAACAATTAGAGTCACCTATTAATCTTATTGGGTTTTATTTACAATTCATTTTGCACACATCATGCAGAATATTTGTGTAAAAATTCTGTAAACAAGTAGGAACCAGTCCACATACTCGTTTTGCTATCCACAAATACGGGACGTTCAACAAACTCATCTTTTCCATTAGTATTAATTGTGTCACACACAAATACATCTTAAAGTCACGCAAATTGGTTGCAGAATATACGTTATATTTGTGAATCATGTTGCTTATTTACAGATAATAAAATATTTGTTTGTAAATGTTAAATGTATTTGTTTGCAGATTGTCAATTCTATATATGTAAATAGTTTCCTCTTTACCTATCATGAGGTGTTGATAGACTTTGTTCTTTTTCACATTTTTAGCAATATTTAACATTGCAACACTTGAGTCTAATTTCATGATTAATAAATGCTAAATGTACAAATTGTTTGTGGCTGTCATATTGAAGCTGATTATAATGAGGCGGAAGCAAGTGCAGAGTTCAATATATTTTTAATAGTAATGAATATAACAATCATCAAGGCAGCTCACTGATACGATGACAGGAGCACAAATGCGTCTTCAAATAACATTCACATTCTCAATAGTAGACACCCTGGTAGGACAAGGTTGTCCTTAGATAAGGTGTTTAATGAGGGTAATGCAATACAGCTGAATCAAAAACACCTGTCACATTAATAAAGTGAAATGTCCATTAAAAAAAATGAAAGGTCAATTAGGGGCCAGCACATTCTATGGACACATTACATTACCCCTCTTCAATGGGTGCCCCTCCTGAGGCACCAGAAAACCCCCACAAATGTTGCCAGACAGGTGGAGTGCTGCTCTCACCCCCTGTGCTGTCTGATGCTGCCTGTCCAGCCAGAAAAGGTGTATGTTTCTGGACTTGGCCGGGACCAGCCGGGCTTTTACCCTTCTTCCGGGTCGAGCAATCTCCGGTCTGGGTCGCTCTGGGTCGCTCCAGGATTTTTTTCCCGTTAGGCCACCTGTGGACCTCCAGAGGGGTCCCATGTCCTCTGGAGGCAAATATGGAGGGGCAGGTGTAGATAAGGGAGCAGTCAAAGCTGCTTTTGGGGTGTCCAGCATTGCAGTCCCTGTGAGTGGTTGGACAGCTGGTTTCTCTGGCACCAGCTGGGTGGAGATTTTCTCATTGCATGGTTGTTGTGTAGAGGTCTCCTCTGGGCATGGCAGCAGTGTAGTACAGTGGTGGTGGAGAGGTCTCCTCCGAGTGCAGCGGCCGTGCAGAGGTCTCATGGTGTGGCAGCAGAGCAGGAGTCTCTTCTGGGTGGTATGGTGGTGCAGAGTTTTCCTCAGGATGTGGCAGTGGTGCGGGGGTCTCCTCTGCTACTTCATTGATCACACAGCCACTCCCCACTACAGATTTCTTGGTAGAAGGGAAAATGATAGTGGCTGGTAGTGGCTACGACCGAAGGCAGTTAGAGGACACCCTCCCCTCCTGGGTCTCGGAAATGAGTATCTAAGAAAACTGTTCATAGTCGTCTGTCTCTGGTCCATCTCCCATTAGACAGCTACGGTCTGGAATGCCTGGCCGGTGAGCTAGAGAATGAGTTTTCCCACCCGGTCTCTGCCCGACTGGGGACCCCAAACCGGATGGTAGACGTATGAAGAATGGAAGACACTTGTTGATGTCCCAGCCTAACTTGTTTGGAGGAGATGGGTTTTGTGCACTCAGCAGACCAGGCATGAAGGAATGGCTGGAGACTGCGGCCAGGTGAGTTCGAACTGGAGATGGTTGGTTCGCCTGCACCGAGCTGGAGTCATTGTTGACCAGGCCAGTGTCAATCTATCTGGTAACACATTCTTTCCTCAGACACTCCACCGTGCCATTTGAGACTCTTACCCAAAGTAGGCCCAGAGACGGGCATATTCCTCCTCCTCTGTCTCCATGAGGATGGGGTCCAGGTCATGTTGCCCAGTCCCCAAGATGGCTGGATCACCAGTGTCTTCGTGCAGCATAAGGATCTGAAATGCTGTGGGGAGTTCTTTTAATCTTTGTACATCTTTTAAAGTCCCTTGTCCTCAACAGAATATTAAATTAGTAATCTGCTGCTTCCTTATGTGGTCCAGTATTCTGTGACACTGAAGCTTAGTATATCAAGGCAAAAGCAAGTGCTGAGTTCAATATTCTTTTAATGGTAACAAAAACAATAAATGTCAGAGCAGCTCACTGATACAATGAGAGAAACACAAATGTGTTTTCACATAACATTCACATTCTCCATAGTGGACACCCTGGCTAGGCCAAAGGTGTTCTTAAATAAAGCACGTAATGAGGGTAATGCAATACAGCTGAGGCCATACATATCACAAACACCTGCCACATGAATAGAAAGTAGTGTGCATAAAGGTCCATGGGTGGTGCCCATGCTCCATGGGATAGGTTAGAGTAGCTAGGGAATTATATTTGTGGATCGTGTTTAATTTTTGTGGATCATAAGTTATTTGTTTGTGGAGGTAAGATTATTTTGTGAATTTTCTTTCTATTTATCTGTCCACGTATTTCACAAAAGTATGTGAACCTCAAGGATAAACATTTAAATTGGAGGTGAAATTCGAGTCAGGTGTTCGAGATCAATGGGATTACACTCAGGTGTGCGTGATCAATGGGATTACACTCAGGTGTTCGTGATCAATGGGATTACACTCAGGTGTTCGTGATCAATGGGATTACACTCAGGTGTTCGTGATCAATGGGATTACACTCGGGTGTGCGTGATCAATGGGATTACACTCAGGTGTGCGTGATCAATGGGATTACACTCAGGTGTGCGTGATCAACAGGATTACACTCAGGTGTGCGTGATCAATGGGATTACACTCAGGTGTGCGTGATCAATGGGATTACACTCAGGTGTTCGAGATCAATGGGATTACACTCGGGTGTGCGTGATCAATGGGATTACACTCAGGTGTGCGTGATCAATGGGATTACACTCAGGTGTGCGTGATCAATGGGATTACACTCAGGTGTTCATGATCAATGGAACTACACTCAGGTGTTCGTAACAACTCTTTTATTTAAAGAACAGGGACCAGTTGCATCAACTGGACATAAATAGGTTGTAACTGTGTGTCTGACCTAAAACGCCCTTTACGTCAGACTTTATATTTATAACTGTTGCACGAGCTGGGCGTAAAATCTTAATGAGCTAGGCCTGGTTGTAGATGATATGCCTAGTAGCGAGCAGGTGCAGCCAGGTTGCAGCACAGACCTAGGCCGATTTATATAAATTATTTAAAATGTCTTGTTTTTTGGACTCTGATTGCATTAAGATTTAGCTGTAATTTATTTGGAGAAAGACCGTTTTGTTCAGTGGGTTCAAAGGGTATAACCTATATTTCAGGCTAAATTAAGATATGTCTTTCCCCTTTAACTACATGGATTATCAATCAAACGCCTGGAAATAGCCAGTGTTCTTCTAGCCAAATGAGTGCCTTCTCATTTTAAAAATCAGAAATTCATACAGGTGGTTCATGAGATGCCTAACAGATTAACTAAGTTACTTCAATGTCATAGCCACTGTGCTAGCCATTACGAAGATATGTTTAGGTTTACTTTACTAGGTGTTCATGTTAGGGCTAGTTGTGTTAGGTAGTTAGATTAAATGTTGTTCTGTGTATGCAGGTGAAGGTGGATACTCTGAGTGATTTCCAGGATATAGCCAGTGTGGTGGCCATAACCCAGACATACACCACCACAGAACCCTTCATAGATGCCAAATATGACATCAGGGTCCAGAGGATTGGCAGCGACTACAAGGCTTACATGTAAGTTTCTGTTCTGTGTGTAGAATATTGTACTGTATATGTACTGTATATGTGTATGAAAATGTAAACGTAGCATGAATATGATGAGCAGGATGAGTCGGCCTACAGTGAGCAGGTTAGCTCACTGAAAATGTTGTGCAATGTTTGTCAGGGAATGACAGGACCTGTTAAGCAACTGTCAAACAAAGGCGGTAAGGTGATTGACTCAATCTGACTCTCAAGCAAAACCAGTAAATCTAAAGTGTTTTAGTTTTGAAACCCTTAAAAAATATATAGTTAAGTATTTTTTCAATAGTAATAAGTATACTTCTATGTTAGATTTTACCCACTTATTTCATTCATTAGTATATTTGTAATACATTTAAAATGTAATTTTAGTACACTAAAAACATATAGAAAATGTAATATACACTCACCTAAAGGATTATTAGGAACACCATACTAATACTGTGTTTGACCCCCTTTTGCCTTCAGAACTGCCTTAATTCTACATGGCATTGTTTCAACAAGGTGCTGAAAGCATTCTTTAGAAATGTTGGCCCATATTGATAGGATAGCATCTTGCAGTTGATGGAGATTTGTGGGATGCACATCCAGGGCATAAAGCTCCCGTTCCACCACATCCCAAAGATGCTCTATTGGGTTGAGATCTGGTGACTGTGGGGGCCATTTTAATACAGGGAACTCATTGTCATGTTCAAGAAACCAAGATGAAATGATTCAAGCTTTGTGACATATCGCATTATCCTGCTGGAAGTAGCCATCAGAGGATGGGTACATGGTGGTGGATATAAAGGGATGGACATGGTCAGAAACAATGCTCAGGTAGGCCGTGGCATTTAAACGATGCCCAATTGGCACTAAGGGGCCTAAAGTGTGCCAAGAAAACATCCCCCAAACCATAACACCACCACCACCAGCATGCACAGTGGTAAGAACGCATGATGGATCCATGTTCTCATTCTGTTTACGCCAAATTCTGACCATGTGAATGTCTCAACAGAAATCGAGACTCATCAGACCAGGCAACATTTTTCCAGTCTTCAACTGTCCAATTTTGGTGTGCTCTTGCAAATTGTAGCCTCTTTCCTATTTGTAGTGGAGATGAGTGGTACCGGGTGGGGTCTTCTGCTGTTGTAGCCCATCCGCCTCAAGGTTGTGCATGTTGTGGCTTCACAAATGCTTTGCTGCATACATCGGTTGTAACAAGTGGTTATTTCAGTCAAAGTTGCTCTTCTATCAGCTTGAAGCAGTCGGCCCATTCTCCTCTGACCTCCAGCATCAACAAGGCATTTCTGCCCACAGGACTGCTGCATACTGGATGTCTTTCCCTTTTCACACCATCCTTTGTAAACCCTAGAAATGGTTGTGTGTGAAAATCCCAGTAACTGAGCAGATTGTGAAATACTCAGACTGGCCCCGTCTGGCACCAACAACAATGCCACGCTCAAAATTGCTTAAATCACCTTTCCTTCCCATTCTGACATTCAGTTTGGAGTTCAGGAGATTGTCTTGACCAGGACCACACCCCTAAATGCATTATAGCAACTGCCATGTGATTGGTTGAGTAGATCATTGCATTAAGGAGAAATTGAACCTGTGTTCCTAATAATCCTTTAGGTGAGTGTATAATTTAAATATGTCACTAGTAAACCAACAATATTAAATACATTGTTTTGTTCATTTGTATCGTTAATAAACATTTGAGACTAGGCTTACTGGTAATATTAACACACATTGTTCCTCCAGGCAGAAGTAAGTGTTCACAACCTTGTAATGTCCGATTCCCATGGGGGACCAGTGAGACTGAAATTAATGTACTATGAAAATGTATGTTAAAGGAAACTCACCCAAGTGATGGAATGGGATGAAATGGAAGTCTATATTCTTATAGATGGTTTCTGTCCAGTGTCAGATGTAGGTGCAGGGCAAGTAATGTCCATGGCATCTGTCACAAAACCCTCAGATCTTCTGAGATGTGGGGAACCAATCTTCTCCAAAGCCTCCTGAATGAAGACAGCCCAACTGCACGTTGTCCTGTCAAAGTCAAAGTCAAAGTTGTTTATTTGTCATATGCATCGGATAACATCACATCATCCTATGCAGAGAAATTCTTTTGACAAGACTAGACACATCTACACAGAGGGCTTAAAAAGGTTATATACAATATAAAGAAATTTTAAAACAATAATAATAATAACAAAATACACTATGTACTGAGCAGTGGTCTGGAGAGTGTACGACAGCAGAAGTAATACATATTTTAAAATATGGCATGGAAAATTACTTTCAAAGGTGCATTGAATTCTGCTACAGCAGATGTAGAGTGGATAAAGTGACCAGAGAATGTCAGGGCTCAAGAAAAGATTTGTGATTTGTGATCAATGTTCCATGTTGAGCAGCCGAATGGCCTGCGGAAAGAAACTGTTTTTTAATCTGGTAGTCCGTGGCTTGATGCTCCGGTAACGTCTCCCATATGGCAGCAGTGAGAAAAGTTCACGGCCTGGATGGCTGTGGTCTCTTAGAATGTTCTGTTTTCCTCAGGCATCGCTTGTGGTAGATGCCTTGCACGGAGGGGAGACAGCAGCCTATAATGCGCTCCGCTGACTTCACCACCCTCTGAAGGGCCTTACGATCAGCAGCGGAGCAGCTGCCGTACCATGTGGTTATGCAACCTGAGAGGATGTTTTCAATGGTGCACCTGTAGATGTTTATTAAAATCCTGGCAGACATGCCAAACTTCTTGAGTCTCCTCAGGAAGTATAGGCACTTTTGGGCAGTTTTTGTTGCAGAGCTTGACCATGTGAGGTCGTCACTGATGAACACACCGAGGAACTTGAACTCTGGGTAATAAGCCAAAACCTGGGTAGAGTGAACAGAGCCATTGTCCATTTGACCATCCTCTACGGCACACAGCTCCTAATACACAAACACAAATATATTAAAAAAAATGTAGTTGCATCAATGTTTGTGCTAAATGAAATAACATGTAGCTAATGCTTTACATACCAAGTGTCATCATGGCTTCCTAGTAGAGATGCCAGACGGCTGCTTTTGTCACGTGATATAACAGCTTTCCAGCATAGTTTTTCTGTCCTGGGTGGCATCCAGGTAAAACAACTGTATTATCCTCTGCGTAGTTGTTGATGAAGTTCACAACTTGGTGCAAATCCTCATGCTTCAAGTGTAACTTTGGCTTGATTGAGCGGCTCTCTTTCTGAAAGAAGGCATGAGACCGTTGTCCTTGTAGGACTGGTGAAGTAGTCAGGTGTGCCCTACTGATTCTGAAAAACAAACACAACAGTATTTTGTATAAGCCAAGACTTGGCTCAGCTACCTTGACACAAGCCACACCTGTATCACAGTCTGACTGAATATTCAAACAACTATGCCTATTGTTTAGATATTAAATTACTCAACAACACCTAATGAATTTTAGTTAGCTACTTGAAATGTATGTTTCAAAACATATCTAGTAAGCTAGGCTAATGTTTTTATCAGTTTTCTGATAGGCCTTTGTCTGGCCTACCAGCGATATCAACTAAACATTTGCTTTTGTGCAACAATAAAAAACACATGTTTTTTAAATATTGCTTAAATGGGTAGTTTATAATATGTTCTAAATTACAAGTGTTAGTATTTCTAACTGTATGTTTTAAATGGTAGCTAGTTAGCTAGGCTAATGTTTCTATCAGTAAACTGATAGTAGGCCAGACAAAGGCCTGTACCAGCTATATCAACTAACACATGGAAAAGTCAACTGACAGATAGCTTAAATGGGTAGTTTAGAATATGTTCTAAATTACAAGTGTTAGTACTTCTAACTGTATGTTTGAAACATGTAGCTAGGCAGCTAGGCTAATGTTTCTATCAGTTAACTGATAGTAGGCCAGATAAAGGCCTGTACCAGCTATCTTTACTCACACATGTAAAAGGCAACTGAGAGATAATTTAAATAAATCCTTGTAACGTTTCCCAGTTCCCCTTCCCTGGACACTGCCACTTCCCTATTCCATCCCGCTCAGAACTACAATTCCCATTCCCCAGTTCTACTTCCTGTGGACTACAGCTTCCCTAGCCATGCATGTTCAGAACTACACTTCCCATAGCCCGGACTCAATCAGCCTAACTCTGTACACCTGCACTCACCCAGTCCATATT
>JACXGM010011109.1:0-18587 GCA_016801145.1 Umbra pygmaea | reverse complement strand
ACCACACGGCACACAGAAGTGCAAAGGGCCGTGCTGTTACGTATTCAGACCACAGGCAGGCGACAAGTACACATGACTAAGACCTCCCCCAAATCGCTCCGTGCTGTATATGAAACAGTAACGGACCCACTCGAGGTCAACACACGGAGACAGCTGTCAACACATTCAGAATTAGGGACAAGGGCTGGCCAATCAGCACAATGCAGGATCAGGATTCTAAAAACAGTGTTATTATTAAAGCCGACATCCAACAACTCAAATCAAACGCAATCCCTTATCATACAACAAATAGGGGTTTAAAACAACTCCAGTCATTTGGCTGGATACGGCTGGTTAAAGGAGAAGTCCGGGGGATTTCAAAACGTAGCTCTTTTGTTTGCATGTCATAAGTGCTGTCCGTAGCGTTAATAACTCAAACAATCTGTATTGCCAAAACCGTGTTTACATTTTGCTGCCAATAGACAACCATTACGCATTTACGGGGCAAGTTAAAAAGCCTGCTTTGAGCCACAAACATGTTCAAAATGTCATTACTAGTCCATATCCATTTGCAGTGATTCCTTATAATAAACACAGCGAGTTTGAACAAATAAGTTTGGGTACATACCTCAGTTTATTTCCCATTTTCCAGTGAAGTCCACACTAGTCGATTGTCGAAGTCAAACAATTCAATATTCCAAAACTTATTTTTTCCCCCAAAAAAACTATTTGCGGTGGTTATATCCAAATAATGTAGCAAGTCGGCCAGGTAATCTGACACCGCTTCCTCAACAGTGTTGCTTAGTTACCCCTGCTCATGCGCAATAACTCTTGAACTCTTGGGAGCTGTAAATGCAAGTGTCAGTTTACACCCAATCAAAGTAGTAGATGGATATAACCACGGCAAATGTTTTTTTTTTGTGAAAAAAATATGTTTTGGAATATTGAATTGTATGACTTTGACTAGTGTGTCAAACGCTACAGACAGCACCTCCGATATGCAAACAACAGAGCTACGTTTTGAAATCGCTCGGAATTCTCCTTTAAGCAGCAGGTCCCACTGGGAAAGACCAGACAGCAGAACTACTCTGACCTTGTCTGACCCCTAGTCTTGCTTAGTGGCAGGGACCATACTCCTCCCTGATGTAACAATATTCACAATAGTTTTAATTGTGGTGGTTTAGTGATCAACACATCCCTTCATTCAATTGCACTAATTAATAACACCAGAGTAATAGTGGTTTGTAGTCGAGGTGTCTTTTGCAGGTCTGATAAAAGGGAGCACACTCCCATATTGATAGTCTACACCGCGTTCTATAATATTTTGCAAATTGGAATTAAGTGTCAGAAACATGAAATATTTAGTTTTTCAATCAATCTCATGGATGGTATTGTGTCTACGGGCTCTTTGGATCGCTGAAATCAATCTCAGACACCTGTGATAATTAGTTTGCCAGGTGAGCCCAATTAGGAAAACTACTTAAGAAGGATGTTTCACATTATTAAGCAGGCCACAGGTTTCAAGAAATATGGGAAAGAAAAAGGATCTCTCTGCTGCGAAAAAGCGTCAAATAGTGCAATGCCTTGGACAAGGTATGAAAACATTAGATATTTCACGAAAACTTAAGCGTGATCATTATACTGTGAAGAGATTTGTAGCCAATTCAGCACAGACGGGTTTGTGCAGATAAAGGCAAAATGAGGAAGGTTACTGCCAAACATATTAATCTGGTAAGATAGCAGCTACTAAAATTCCATTACAAAGCAGCAAACAGGTATTTGAAGCTGCTGGTGCCTCTAAAGTCCCACGAACCACAAAGCGTAGGATCCTCCAGAGGCTTGCAATTGTCCATAAATCTACAATAGACCTCAACAATCCCGCACACAGCCGACTACGGAATTAAGAATACAATACAATTTCTCCATTGACAATTGGAGTATAATCCATAAAATCGTAACCGTTGATGGTGTACTTAAAACCAGCTATGACATGACTAAGCGATTGTATACCGTATGCTCATAAAAACTCAAAATGATATTTTGTATGCTTACGAGTCACGTTGTAGCTGGTTAGCCTAATGCATGGTCTAAAACTGTTTATATACAGATTTTTCCAGAAGACAAAGGGAGAAATGAATGTGAAATTTACTTCCAGAACCCAAGCTCTCTTGGACGAGGGGCAGGACTGTTGAGGTCTATTCGGCCACCCCTAACCAATGCTCACAAGCAGAAATGGTTGCAGTGGGCCCAGAAATACATGAAGTTTAATTTTCAAACAGTCTTGTTTACTGATGAGTGGCGTGCAACCCTGGATGGTCCAGATGGATGGAGAAGTGGATGGTTGGTGGATGGCCACCATGTCCCAATAAGGCTAAGACGACAGCTAAAAGGTTGTGGAGTCATGATTTGGGCTGGAATCATGGGGAGAGTGCTGGTAGGCCCCTTTAGGTTCCCTGAAGGTGTGAAAATGTCCTCGGCAAGGTATATAGTTTCTGACTGACCCCTTTCTTTTTTGGTACAAAAAGAAGAACCGTGCCTTCCGTAGCAAAATCATCGCATGCTGCAAAGAATACCTCTGTGTCATTGGCTGCTATGGGCATAAAACTAGAGAAACTCATGGTGTGGCCCCAATCCTCCACTGACCTCAACCCTATAAAGAACATTTGGAGCATCCTCAAGCAAAAGATCTATGAGGGTGGGAGGCAGTTTGCATCAAAACAGCAGCTCTGCGAGGCTATTGTGCAAAGAAATTCAAGCAGAAACTCTCCATAAACTCAGAAGTTCAATGGGTGCAAGAATTGTGTAGGTGATTTTAAAGACTGGGTCCTATGTTAACATAACTTGCCCTGTTAAGATGTGTTTGATTGAAATAGCTTTTGATTTCAGTAAATATGACCTCCTAATGCTGCAAATTCAACAAAATGACAATTTCCAGTTCTTTAAAACCTATTAAATGTTTTGAAAAACTCTGTTGTGCATAATATTTTTGAAAAGTGCATCTTGAGTTTATATTTGAAAAAAATACTGTTTTCATTGGTGGTTTGTTCAATGAAATTCAACTTATACCCTAACGGTTGGTGAAATTGTACTGACTGTCAATTGCATCGTCTATTTCGGAAAATCAGTGTAAAATATAATTTGCATAATAATTTGGAAAGCAGTGTAGTCTATGGAATAGGACTGTAAAAAACAAATCACCAACCATCTAATCAGACCCAGTGCTTTTTTAGCAACGCTGCTTCTCTCTGGGGAGGTCCATGTGGTGTGGTGGGCTAAGTCCCTGCATTGCAGGACGGTCTTCTTCATGAAAGTCAGTGGTTCAAACTGGACTATGGGTTCTCTGACTTTCCTCAGGCCTTCTGCACAAGACAGCGCAAATTTGCATAGCGCTGCCCGAGATTTGGGTTAGAGAAGTCAGATTATCGATCCTGCCACGTCGCTCTCCAGCGACTTCCCAAAAATATATTTAAAAAAAGAATGTTGTCATGAAAAGCATGAAGGCTACTCATTCACTAGTTTATGAGTACCAAGGATAATACGTTCCATATGCGGAATTACACTGATACACACTAAAAGGCCTTTGGAGCCTTGTCTCAGCACCAATGCACTACCAAAACAATAACTTGGATCTCAATTTTTGTCCGATGGAATAAATATTGGGCAATATATAATGTTTTCCTCAATTACACCACTAATTACGTATACAGTCGCAAAAACAAGATTCACATGGTCGTCAACAACTTGCAAGAACTAAAAAGCTGCTATAAATTCAAACATAAAGATTTCAAGGCTTTCCTGGAGTCCCTCAGTCTACTCAAGGATGTCAGACTAAAAATAAAAAGGAATGCAACTTAACCTTGCAAAATGCCCTGACACGGTCACACTGATCTAAACTTCCCAATTGTACAACAAAGGGCTAGCTCCTCTCTATACAGAAAAATCTGAGCCCTTAAGCATATGACAAGAAAATAGGAGCAGAAATGGCACTCGGGTACTATTCTGACTACCCTGGAAAGACAGTAATGTGCATTAAGAAAGAAAACAGCTTCAGTGCTGCTTGACCAGCTTGAATTTGGAACCTGCCTGATAAAAACAGCACAGAACTGTCAGGACCTGGGATTACCTGGACAACATTATCATCTTGTATTATTCCTAGAATTGACTATGGTAGTAATGACCTCCAAAACATCCAGCTATTAATTCAATGGCAGCTGTCCTCTGCATGTGCACCAAGATCTAAAACTTGGAGTCAAAACCCCTTTCTTAAAAAAGTCAAACCTTCCCCCAGAAAAGTGTTTTTAACTATCAACCTATACCGTATCCTCCAATTTTAGTATTTAGACAGTCAATTCTAAATGGATTGTGCTCTCCACTCAAGGCATATGAAAATCTGATTCAAAGATGTATATGAGGAAAGAGTACAGACTGTCACCTTTAATTCCATTGAAAGCCTGTGTTTCAAGGTTTCGAGAAACAAAGATGGGCTTTTGGATTTAAATATTTGAGGTCTCCATCTGGCAGACTCTGCCCTCTCCACTGGGACACACATTCTAATACTACATAGGTTATTACGGGGGCTGACTCACTGGATTACTCATGTTTCCCTATGCCAGCCCAACATGGTCACTGACCAGATGTTGATTTTGCACCTGAGCTCTTTAGACGTCTAAGGCTGATTGAGGAAGAGACTTACTCAGCAAACATTTGTCAAATTAACAAATATTATCCCTGCGGGTGCGTGTCTAAATCCAGAAGCGACACTCAGGACATTTGGAGGAGGGTGTAGGGGAGATTGAGTTCAAGTTTACAGATTGATTGCCACCACCCATTTCGGGGCTTTTCAAAGGCCACATTATAAGCAAGAGTACACCAGACCCTCTGAAAATTGGGCAGATGTGTCTGGGACCGAGATTAGAGAAGTTCCAATCTTTCTCTGCAATATTGTCTAGCCACTGCGCTTCAACTTCCTTTCCGGGTGAGCAAATGTGTAAACCATGTGACAACTGCAAATGTAAAAAGGTCTTTAGTTAGTGCTAGTTCACAGACACTGTAGGGCTGATGCTGGGATTTAAGGCATAACTGTGGATGGGATCAAGGCTTGGATACAAGGGGGGGAACAGAGGGGAAACATTAGGGTAGTAATGACTCCTACTTGGCAAAGCCTATGAAGTCCTCATGGTTGGTGTTGATGTAGGACAGCTCAATGTCAATTAGCAGCATCACCTGGAATGAAGACATAATCACCATGACAACAGCCTTGTCGCATCACATTCATATTAGGGTCATTAAACTAAAAGAGCAACTCAGACACAATAGAAACCATGACAACTAGTAGTGGAAGGAAAGGCAATTGCAAACAAGCAAAATGTGTTCAAATAGAGATACTTAATATGTAAACAGTATATATATATAACATCATTAAATTAAGTCTGAACACGCCATTTGTGACAGACTCAATATAATGGGCCATTAACTTTAATCCCTTTCAGCTAGAACTGGCAGGATTGGTTCTGTATACCTTCTGAAAAGAATCCAGTCATATTTTATATGGTTACCTTTCATTCATGGAAATGGTCAATGTTTGCAGCATGAGCGGTTTATACAGACATTGCTTTAAACAAGTGTTAAGAGGTATGTTTACTTGAGTCTATTCAAGGAAGTAACACGGTGTTTTAGCACTGCAAACAGATAACATCCATTCATATTAGCTACAGAACTTAAAATGAACTAGCTATCTGACTATGTGACTACATTCACATATATGTCCTACATAAAAAACAATACATATTTACGACAGTGGTTCTCAAACCTCTCCTAGGAGACCTCAGGCCATACCATATTAGATGTATCACAGAGCTAGCACACCTAAATCTGTCAACTAACTATCAAGCCCTTACCTAGTTCAATCAAGTGAGCTAGTTCAGGGCTACAACAAGACTGACAGGCGGCCGGTGGTCCCCCAGGAGAACCAGTGATGCAGGGCATGGTGAAATTAGCAATGTTTGGAGGTGTAAGTGACCCAACACTAACCTGGTCCTTCGTCTTGCCCTCTCTCTCTCTGACATATGTGGTGACAATCCTCTCCGTCTCCTCCCTCAGTCGGGGGTAGGAACCCAGCTGCAAGAACACAAACACAGCTGCACTACTCACTGTACACACACAGAACCCAGTTGCAAGGTACCAGAACATGACACAGCTGCACTACTGACTGTACGCACACACACACACACACACACACACACATACACACACACACACACACGGCATCATAGGTAGAACTTACCTCCCACACTCAGACAGAAAAGGCAGGAGAGAAAGGAAATGAAAAAATAGGAAGGAGATAAGGGTGGGTGCAGCAGTGCCTAGAGTTAGCATATTAGCTACCACACAGCTAATAGGCCATATGCAATGGATGAACGCCTGCACAGACCAACAGAAATTGTCATTTTGAATGATGAGTGAATGATAACATTGGCTCTAGTTTCTTTGAGTGAAATTATGTTCCTGTGTCACTTGATAAGGTTTGAGCCTTAGGTTTGATTCCCGCACAGAGGCAAACAGGAGAAAACAGGACAAGTCTTTTCTCACCGTTGTCAGCTGCTCTGGATACGAGCATCTGCTCCTTCAATGTAATATGTGAATGGAAGAACAGGGTGTCTATGTTTTAATTACATGATGCAGATGGATGAGATAATGCTGGCGTTCAAACCCAGCTGGCACCATGCTGACGAGCCCTTGGTGGACAGGTGAGCAGAATGGAGGGACTGTGAAGGGGCAGGGATTTACAATCTAATACTCCCCTATAGCCACAAGGTGGCAGAGCTGTTGAGCCCTGTTGCTATAGCGACAGTCCCCGGTAGTGAGCATAGAGCAGTGAGTTGTATAGTTTCCCTTCACGTTGCCTTCTGGTGTGGTTCAGCCGACAGAAGAATATCAGTAGATCAGCAGTGAGGGAACCTGTGTACTGAGTGTACCACCTTTCTGACAGGCAGAGGGGCTGGCTCAGGGGACGACTGGGGTGGAGGATGAGGCTTAATGGGCACTAATCAAGTGTGGTGGGGTTCCTGGTATGAAATGGTGCTTAACATTTCAGATGTGACTTCCAAGTCAATGGTCAAATGGACGTGTAAGCTGTGTGAGGGGGGCACAAACAATCCAAGCACTGAGGATGGAGGGCATGGAAAGCAGGGGGGTCACTGGGATAGGCTGCTGATTGGAGAGACACCGGGGGGCCAAGGATGGGCTTTCAATCACGGAAGGGAAAAAGATGCTCTGTTTTTGAGAACGCAATCTTTTTCTTCACAATCTATCCTGTGTGTGTGTCAACAAACATCAGCTTGGACAATGTTAGGTCCACACATCAGTTAGAGGTTGTGCATTTCACCTCTGGCCCAAAGGCCGTGTCAGGGGCGGGTTAAGCAGGTTCTGAGATGTTGGTGTGGGTGGGAGAGGGAGGGAGGGAGAGAGAAATGACAGGAAGGAGAGATAAAAACAGAAATATTCTTAGTTAAGTCATCTCACAACCGAGAAATGTCCTCTAGAAATATGAGCAAGAAGAAAAGGTCAAGCTGCAGGTTCCCATCCTATGTTCTTGAGCCCGTATCTCAATCTCCAGCCTCTCCAACACACCTGTCAAGGGCTCCTCGTCTATCCTGAAGGTGCGTCACTCTGCGGGAGGAAACCTGCAGCTTGTCCTTGTGAGACCAGTGATGCTCAGGGAGCAGCAGTCCCCACTCACCCAGGCTCCGCGAAGCCCACCACGCCCCAACAGGCTATCTGGGGTGGGCCAACAAGGGCCGACTGAACCATTAACTTGAGTGTTTACAGGGTGGCTAATTTGATTATAGCCTGAAGGTTTCTCCTGACTACCTGACCAAGAAAAACCCTGGGCTCTATTCGGCAAATATCTCTAAAGAAGCCCAGACAGAGCTCGTCTCAGCGTCGCCCCCCTGTGGCGAGACTGGTTGGGGTACCTTGTTGGTACACTGCCTGACAGTGTTGATGAGCTCCTGGATGACAAGGTCGATGCACTTGATACATGGCTCTTTCAACTTAATGATCTGCTTCTTGACTATGGCCTCAAAGGCCAGGTCAGGGGTGAACAGGCCTGTTCTGTAGACGCACACAGACAGACAGGGATAAAAGGGAGGGGGAGAGGGGGTAACAGAGAACAAGGTGGGGGACAACAAACGTCATTACATCTAACTAACAGCAACTTCTCTGTAATCACTACAGACATCTTAGCGCACGTGTGTGTGTGTGCGGCCACTCCTCCACTTGCCTGACACCGTGGACATTTTTTATGGCGTGACTTATCTCCCTCCGTAACTCTTTCTCATCAAACACAATCTGCAATAAACAGAGAGAGCATACATGGTTAATAATGTACAGCTGTAACCCATTATCATCACAATGTGATATTCAGGTCACAAAGAGCGACTGCTTCATCACGACATTCAGGGAACGCTCCACTCCTGCTGTATAACTTGATTGAGCGAAAAGGGTCCCAAAGCGCCACAAGGAGGTGAAAGAGCACGAGGCAGAAACACCTCTATTAATTTAGACTTCATGTTGCAACACAAAACGTTGGAAATTCTACTGGGGAGAGCCAGTGTAAGTGTGAATAATGTGGCCATTTTCTTCATAAATAGACTACATGCGTGGGCAGATGCTCTTGACCCAAACAGACTGATAATTAGAGTTCATGTTGAACCTTACTGCATATACTCAACGTAGACATCACTTTCTTAATACCTGGATTGCATAAACAATTTTTTGCCTCCATAACTTGGAATACGTTTCCGAGAGCCGTCATACCCTGTCGGCCTTCTGTGAATCGTTTCACGTAACCAGCAGCTGTCTCTGGCTGACATTTATCTTAAACTGGGCTATAGGCTGTGTACAGCTTGTGTGTAATAATCTACATACACCAACAGCTTTAAAGGCCCTGTAAACTCGACAGATTCTCTCTTAGCTTAATTGCCTCCTCAGACAGTTCCACTCATGTAGGGTCATGCACTATCCTCATTAATATGAACAACACAAAGCAAACACTGAAAATGTGAATACTGTCATCGCTGCAGTTTTAATAGCATTTTTTATCACTGAAAATATTTTACAAGTGGAAGTTGGAATGCGGTTTCATCCAATTAGCTTAAATCCATTTCTCTCCACAGAGCTAATTAGAATATAAAGCATAAATACAGGAGGTCTCAGGGACCCGCACATGTTCCACAGCTTGGTTATATCCCTGAACAGTCCTTTTAGTTAAAGAATCATGTGTGCCTGCTCTGGGCTACAACAACACTATATGGCAGGGCTGTACACTGGCCTTTTTTACAACGAGCACATGTAGGCACACCCAAGAAAATCTAGGCGCACTATACAAATACTGTTACTGTGGCAGTGTAAAACATACTTCAGTTTTCAGATAGCTTGACACAAATTCCTGCCATTGCTCCAAATATGTAACTGGTGCTAATTCAAGTGCCCAGGGTTTAAAGGCTGTAAACATTTGTTTCTATTTAAAAAATGTGAAAACTATGTATATGGAATAATGACTACATACACGATGCAGTGCGTTGTTACACATAAAGAGCAAGGCTTAAAATGCATCATTTATATCAAAGACGACTGGCGCGACCCATTTACAAACACTGGAAGCACAAGTCATTGTGGTTTTACTGAAATTGCTGCCGTTTAAACAGTTTTTTTTTTTCCTAAGATTTTCTAAAATATAAAAATGCATGTTCTGCAGCTTGTTTACTGAAAGAGAATGTAGTTCTGTTTTTACTAAGCAAAATACTAGTGTTCATTTCAGATTCAAATATTTGTCATTCAAATATAATCAAGGGCATAGGAGCAGGGGGTACCTGTTACCCCAAATGTTCAAGTCAGGAAAATATCCCCAATAATAAGACAAATATGCTTAATGTGTGTAGTACCCCTGCCCCCCATTTCAAACTCAATCCTACACCCTTGAATAGTGTAGATTCATAATGAACACTTTATCCTGCGTTATTGTTAATCATATCATCTGACATCTGTTGTGGGAGGAGCCATCTTTGTCAGTTCCTCCTGTGCATGGCCTGTAGCAGTGGTCCTCAAACCCTTCCATGGAGGGCCTAGTGTATGCAGGTTTTTGCTTTTACCTTGTACAAGGCTGATGGAGTAGCTCACTAATTGGTTAGGCTCTCCCCTCACCTGGCAGTCTAGGTCCTAATTATGCTCTAATTGAAGGGAAAGACCAAAAACCAGCATACACTAGGCCCTTCATGGAAGGGTTTGAGGACCATTGGCCTATAGTAATCTGTTTGACAGTCTCGTTAGTTAGCCCGTGTAGTTCGTTGTACAACAATAACAGTTTCATTGTTAACTTATAAACAGCCCAAATCGGTAAAGCTGCACTATGTAACTTTCCATTCATTTGTCCTGTCAGCCTGAATTTTACATAGCTCTTAAATTATTTTTATATGATGTATGTTTTGAGTAAACATAGGAACATTACAGTAGTAATAAACAATTTCTGAAAATACACATTATTACTTTCTCCATAATGTTCATTTTTTTTCAAGTTAGATATAGTGAAAGGTCACTTTTGCTATTCTACTAGTCTGTATTTTGTATTATTTAAGTTTGTTTTCAACCCCTGGATCCAATATCCTATTTCCTAATGTTTACTATTCCAAAAACATCGTTCGTATGTTTTTGTAGTTTGAGAAAAAGTTACATACTGCAGGTTTAATACCGAACGGACAACTTCCTTGTTTTGACATTGAAGTCCATTCCGAAATGCCAATCAAATAATCTCGAGCTGCCACATGCCCGCCTACAAGCCACTCTACTGTTAAAGGTCCTTAAAGATTTGTAAATAGATCAACCTCCTAAATTATTTAGTAAAAATAAAACCTACCACATTATTAACATTGATTGACACATTTCGTTCTGACACAAAACATTTTTTGTGTTTAAAGTAAGATTTCAATCACAAATCCTCTTGAGCCAGCTAGCTGCCTAGTATTCAAGGGCTTGTGCTTCTACCCACTGGAGGATTTACCGTTGGTGAAACGGATTTACTGTTTTTGTAGTTCTTTGTGCACTTACCAGCAATGAAACAAAGAAATACTACAACTAGTGGATTATTCGTTTTGGTGTATAAATAACTACTCGTAAGCGCGCACCTACTTGAATTTTGCCGTTCACACGCATATCTATTCTTATTTACATATTCAAGTAAAACTGTCACACTGTAGAGCCGGGTGGGGGTCTCTGAAGGGGGGGTTAAAGCCCTGTAGCTGAACCAAACCTACAGCTCACCTTGACCAGCTCAAAGGGAAAGCGCTCGTGGAAGATGCGGTTTATTTTGGCCCCGCCTGACAGCTCTGCCGTGTCCACCTGGTCTCCGGAGCCCTCGATACGCTTCTCGAAGTCCACCCCAAACTGCTGCACCATCCTGGGGAGATAGGCAGTGTGAAGACACATCTGGAACTACGCACTCTGGTGGCTGTGTGTATAACTGGGTGTGTGTAGCTGGATGTGTCCGCTCACTGTAGCAGGGCCTTGGTTTTGCGTGTGGGGTCATCGGGTCTGAAGTTCTTGTACTCCTCCACCTCTTTCTCCAGGGAGAGCAGCTGGCTCTGCAGCTTACTTCGCAGCCCAGGCAGGGTGTCCCGGATGTGGTTGGTCAGTTGCTGGGGAGAAAACGCAAGCGGGGTCACTGTGAGAGGACGCGATGGAAGGGCAGAGGGAAGACAGAGTATAAAGGACCTGAGAGGTAACCTGGTTGAGTTGTTTCTGCAGGTGTGGCGTTCCCATGCGATCCGCCATGTGCCTGTAGGCCGGATGAGATAGGAAGAACTTCCTCTCAGCTGCCAGCGCAGCACGGATATCCTTCCTACCATCTATGTCTTTCTGACTGCGGTTCACCACGCCAATGTAGCCTGGACAGAGCACAAACTGGTTTATTACACTACAGCCAATCTAGCCTGGACAGAAAACACAGTGTTATTTTATATCTAAAGTCAATGAGGGCTGTGGGATGACAGTGTACTCACCTCTGCGTAACGGGAGCAGCTTGTTCTCCAGGATGTCCTTTGCATCCGTACCTTCATCCATCAGGTCCAGCTTAGTGATCACACCAATGGTGCGTAGACCTGAACAGAACAAACACATCTTTAACTTCTTTTACCTGACTAAGCCCGTCTCCTGTCAGTTAAAGTGACGTTCATCAAATATTCCTAAAAGCACTGCAGGATTGCAGTTAGGTGTGGAACGTGGGTTTGAAAGTAGGCGGGTAGGGTATGTAGAAATGCAAGTGTAAGGCAAAAGCGGATGAAGAAATCAGTCACTGGCAAACATCTTTCGCATTGTCAACAGAAAAAAACTAATCACAAAATAGTGATGAGAATCTGTAGTTCATCTGTTCCGTATTGCAACACATGAAACTAATCCAATTGCTCTCTTGGGGTGACTCTCAAAATAAGTGTGGTAGGTGTAATGATGCCAAAACGAAACAAAATCTAAAACCAGATCAAAATAGGTTACCATAGGAAAATTATGCAGAAAAAAAACACAAAAAACATTATTCTCAGCAAATGGGACATTGTTATAAAATGTGTCCTTCCTAATGATACTGAGAACAGTGATGATAATGTCACACCAACCAACATGCGTGGGAGTATTCCTGACATCTAAAGGGAGCCCGTGTTATGTAGAGGTTTCACAACAACATGATGTCAGATAACCCTGTGTCTACCGCCATGACAACATGATGTCAGATAACCTTGTGTCCATCTCCATGACAACATGATGTGAGATAACCCTGTGTCCATTTCCATCACTACATAAGACTAACTAGTCCTCACACTATCAAGGTGTCTGCAGGTTTGATGTTAAATTTAAGACTTAAGACTTTTTTTAATGCAACTACATGCTATTTAAGACTATATCACAGTAAAAGCAATGCAAAAAATTTGAAAAATACCTCTGATAACACATGTGTGGCAGAAAGTACCTCTCATTTATAAAGGCAAGTGTTTTCTGCAAACATGTGCTCCATTAATCCTCAACAACATGAGAAATGCAAAAAATTAAATATATCCTCGCTCAGAATGCACCTCTATTGAATCCTACACAAAGAATCCAACATGAACAGTTTTCTTTCCTGTTTAACTGCAGTAGCCTGTTTATAACAGCAAGTTAACAAGTTGAGGATGTGTGATTTATTGACAATACCATTCTAAAGTGCTGTACCCTAGCTCTCTTGGTTGCATTGTGCCTAAGAACAGCTATTAGTCATAGTTTATTAGGCATATACCACACCCCCTCATGTCTTATTGCTTAAATAACTCCCCTTCATTAACATAGCTTATCAGAACTCATAATCCCTGTAGGTCCAGTGTTATGATGCACATATACCGCTGTAGCATTTTACTTACAAAAAACTACACTCCTCCCACACGGTCTCTATTCAATAAAGCATACAATTATTTAGCCAACAATATTAACATATTATGATATGAACCTTAACCTATTTTAAGTTTACTTCAGTTGTAATATCAATTAGTAGGCCACATAGGCTTATTGTACTTTATAGTAAACACATTTCAAACGATTTTTTTAACATTTTGCATGTCATTGAGTTAGAAAGAGTTCAAGCAAAGAATACATTTAAAAAAAAATACTTTCATCTGCCTCCGCAAACTAGAAGACGCTCTTAGCTAGATAACGAAGAATTAGCACAAGAAATAGGCTATGTTATAGTAAACAACGCTGCGAGGACAAAAATAAAAATACCATAATTAAAAACAGACAAGGCTGGAAAGATTGCTAACGTCGAACAAAGTATCACGTTGCTTTGAGGTAGGTTACGGACCTGCCGCAATCACTTGTTATTAAACTGCCAGTTGCTAACTAAAACGTTGCCCTAACAAACATGTGGCTTCAATAGCAAAAATACAATGCCGTGGATCTGACAGTGATCATTTTTGAAGACCTTAGAAAATGAGATTTAAGACATTTTAAGAGATTTTAAGGCATTCAAATCTGGACCCGCAGACAGCCTGCCTTTCACCAACATGAAAAGAACTAGCCCTCACCCTGGGGGTCGACCTCCTTGGCGATCTTGAGGGCGTCTGAGTTGGCCAGGTCCTGGTTTGCGGGGGTGACGGCCAGGATGAGGCAGCTCTCCTTGGTGATGAACTGCAGCAGCATGTCCCTGATCTGGTGCTCAATGTCCAGAGGCTGGTCCCCCACAGCCACCTTGGTCATCCCCGGCAGATCGATCAGAGTCAGGTTCAGCACTATGAACAGATGACAGGGGACTTAGAGCTGGGTACAGACATTATCAGATGGTACTGCATTCCTGCATGCTGAATTGGCACTAGACCAGTAGCAGCTTGTGAGTATCACCATTTGGGGAGTAAACGCGGAGGTTGATGGGGATCGGAGATATGCCCTTGTTGGAACCCGTGATCCTATCAGTCTCCGCCTCGATCTCTGCCCTGACCTCCTCAAAGTCCACAAACTTCTTCCCTTTACAGTGAAGGAACTCAGCATATTCTAAAGAGCAAAACAGAGGGAGGGAGACAGAGAGTAAACACTGAGTACCAGGGCAGTGAGGGGCCAGGACATGGCTGAAGACTCACCTGCTTTGTTATTGCAGAGCTGTAGTATGAGTGGTCGGCGGGTCACGATGCCTGATCCTCGAGGAAGAAAATCCCTGTGAGAAAAAGACAATGATGAAACAATCGATGAAATACTGTGAAAGTGGTGAAGCTGGCATGATAAGAGAGACACCAAAATAAGAAAAGACAATGTCAAATGATTAGTCATTAACACTCTAGGTCCATTTCTCCACACTTGCCTAGGGAATCAATAATCACAGAGGAATTTCACATCTCACAACAAATCAATGGTGACCAAGTCATTTGGCCTCATCGTGTATCCCTGCACATCAATTAATTTGCTCACCCACTGTTGGTGTGGTTGGATTTATTATCTGAGGTGCAGCAGTTTCGGTTTCACTCTCTAATTAAAAAACATTACAAAGAGAAAGCGAGGCCAGTCTAAGCCATTGTGTGTTGCAACCTATGTCAATATGTAAGAGATCATCTCTGATACGCATGTCCAAGTAGCTTTGATAACTGCATTGCTGTAACGTTAATTCCATTACTTTCACTTTGGATAATTCAAACCCCAGTGTAAAATATACATAATAAACCCTGAATCTTTTCACTACAGAAACACAGGCCTATAGTTCTGACAGTGTTTGTTGACTGTTTGTCCCAGTCACTGACCAGCAAACAGCCTTTTGAACCAGCTGAGTCAGCTATCAAAGTGAACAGCCCCTCCCTTCTCCCACGTGTGGGCCCTGCCTGCATGACTGTGCTACAGGAAAACTAGGACATCTGTTGGGAATCATGCTGAAATGTGGCCCTGGTGAAGACCAACCTAGCCCAAATTCAGCCTCCTGCTCCTGGTTACAGAGAAAAGCCTGAGGGGACGGAGATGGAGTCAGCGCACTGCAGACTGGAAGCTGTGCGTCACTCAGGGCCATGCTGGGGAACATTAGAGAACACTGGTGGGAACATTCTGGAAGGCCAGAGTTCAGCACTAGAGTTGTGTTGTTGTGACATAATGCGGCGCCAGAGTCAGACACAGAGGCACTAATGTGGGAGATTGCAGTATGGAACAGGTAGGATAGATGGTCAGAAAGATGAAACAAAACATATAGAGTGGGCTCAAATTACTGGCACCCCTGAATGACAATGCAAAAACAATATTGAAAAAAATATAAACATTCAAGAGGAAAAACTCAAAATACAAACATTTGAGAAATACTATATTTTATTAATGTTTCAATGGAACCAATCAAAATCATTTATTGATTAAATTAAGGCTCAATGTCCTCCATATCAAGGTTTCACAATCAATGACACCCTTAAAGATTGTAAATAATCCAGGAATTAAATTCCACTTATTTAAGTTCATACAAGTCTTAAGGAACTAAATTGTGCCATATAACTTCCTGTTCCACAAGGGCATAAAAACGAGGTAACACGCATACATTATCCCTTTGTCATCCAACACCATGAAGAAAACAAAAGAACCAGCAGTTCAAAAGAGACAGATGGTTGTAGACCTTCATAAATCTCCTAATGGCTACAAGAAGATCCACAAATGATTGAATATACCACTGAGCACTGTCAGGGCAATTATAAAAATGCAAAAGATATGGAACAGTTGAAAACTGAGGACGGGTAAAGGACACAAACGCATGTTGCCCAACAGGATAGGGAAGAGAAGCAACAAAATCCCCAAGAATCCCTGTAAAAGAACTGCAGGCCTTGGTGGCATCTTGGGGTCACCAGGTTTCAAAAAGCACCAGACGCCACATCCAAAACCACAACCTCCACAACCACAGGGTTGCCAGAAGAAAGCCCATTCTGACCCCAAGACACAGACGCAAACCTGATGAAAACTTCTGGGCAGAGTTGAAGAGGGCAGTTGATAAGAATGTGAATGACCTTGAATTGATCTGCTTTGAGGAATTTTCCAGAATCCATCCAAATGTGTTCCTTAACCTTGTCAAACATTACAGGAAAAGACTCCATGCTGTTATCATTGCAAGAGATTGTTGCACTAACTACTGAATAAAGAACGGCAATAATTATGACATTTCTTTTGTGTTAAATCATTTTATTGTTTTTGGTTGGTTCCATTTCAACACTATTAAAGTATTGTTTCTCACATGTTGATATTTTGAGTTTCTCTATAATTATATTGTTTATGTTTTTAGGTACCGTTTGTGCATTGCCAGTCAGGGGTGGCAGTAATTTTGGAGCCCACTGTAGAGTAGGTTTGTTCGGTGAACCGTTACTGACAAAGAACCGTGATACAAGTATTTCAAAACAGTACACTAGAAACGCCTTTTACGAAATTCAACAGCGCCGTCACACAGACAGAAAGACCATTACATCACTGTGTGTGAGCATCAGGCCTACAGACTGCATTACATCAGACAGACAGCATCAGATTAAACAGTGAGACAGCATTAGATCACGGTGTGAATGTCAGGCCTACAGACAGCATTACATCAGACAGACACTCATATCATCACATCCATCAGCCGACAATAGCCAGCATGTTCGTCATTCACAAAGGCTATCACCTAAATGCTCCAGTTAGGGCAGAATGGCGAAGGCAACCATAAAAGCCCAGATAGAAGGAATGAAAGGACAGGCGGGTGCATGTCCATTATTGATGTGCTGTAAATGATGGAGGAGGCAGAGCAGATTGTGTTCAGGCCATGCATTATGAATCGGGCCAGGCCAGCGAATAGAAGCAGCCTCCATCCATTCAACGCCACAGAACAGAGCAAGACTGAGCCAGCAATGAACAGTCCCCTGCCTTGCAGCTGACCTGTCTATTTCTAACATGGATTCCCGTTAGCAAGGCTGGGCTACACTCCATTTGGATTCAAGAAGGTTCAGTGTCAGAATAGGATTCCTATGGAAGACGTCAACGGGCCTGAACCAAACTTGAACTCAAACTGAGTAGTAGTAAAGTGAAAGAGGGAAGTAGACTAACATGGTCTGTGTCTTTCAGCTTGGATGACTGAAGTACAGTAGCTGGCCTATCGAAAATGCTCAAATGTGCAGCAGACTAGCAGGATGACTGGCTAGTAGACTGAAATGATAAAACCAATGAATGGTTTATAAGGACGGGTGTGAAATGCTAAAGTCAATTGAAGGACCATTCCAGAGTACATACAGTGCCTTGCGAAAGTATTTGGCCCCCTTGAACTTTTCGACCTTTTGCCACATTTCAGACTTCAATATAAAGAAATGAAACTGTAATTTTTTGTGAAGAATCAACAACAAGTGGGACACAATCATGAAGTGGAACTAAATTTATTGGATATTTCAAACTTTTTTAACAAATAAAAAACTGAAAAATTGGGTGTGCAAACGTTAAAACTTTGTAGCGCCACCTTTTGCTGCGATTACAGCTGTAAGTCGCTTGGGGTATGTCTCTATCAGTTTTGCACATCGAGAGACTGACATTTTTGCTTTATGTTTTGGATCATGGTCTTGTTGGAAGACAAATCTCCGTCCCAGTCTCAGGTATTTTGCAGACTCCATCCGGTTTTCTTCCAGAATGGTCCTGTATTTGGCTCCATCCATCTTCCCATCAATTTTAGCCATCTTCCATGTCCCTGCTGAAGAGAAGCAGGCCCAAACCATGATGCTGCCACCAACATGTTTGACAGTGGGGATGGTGTGTTCAGGGTGATGAGCTGTGTTGCTTTTACGCCAAACATAACGTTTTGCATTGTTGCCAAAAAGTTCGATTTTGGTTTCATCAGACCAGAGCACCTTCTTCCATGTTTGGTGCGTCTCCCAGGTGACTTGTGGCAAACTTTAAATGACACTTTTTATGGATATCTTTCAGAAATGGCTTTCTTCTTGCCACTCTTCCATAAAGGCCAGATTTGTGCAGTATACGACTGATTGTTGTCCTATGGACAGACTCGCCCACCTCAGCTGTAGATCTCTGCAGTTCATCCAGAGTGATCATGGGCCTCTTGGCTGCATCTCTGATCAGTC
>JACXGM010011108.1:13784-25421 GCA_016801145.1 Umbra pygmaea | reverse complement strand
TTACATCCATCCATTTTAGTCAAGAATGATACTTGCAAAAATTAGAATAGCTGGTGAAGGCAAAACACTTTCTTACTTTTATTAAAAAGGTAGTGTCTCAGTAATTTTCAAAGTTCCTTCAGGTTCGTGTTTAAATGGAAGAATTTATGATCATCAACCACAAAACTTTTAAACCTTCCAGAATCTGTAATCACCAAGTATCCACACTTTAGATTTTTGTGACCAAGAATGGTCCTGAGTTCCAAATCACAAACTCTTTCACCAATTATTCAAATTTTGAGAATAATAAATGTCCCTTTACTCACCAAGACTTAACTTCCTCTCTGGTCTGTTAAAATCCTGAGCAAAATAGGTATGCTATAATCCAAGTAAAAATAGTTCTGTCGTTGCATTCACAAAATTATTCAGCTAAAGTGAATATGGTCTGCTTTGCCCTTGGTCCGCTTCTGCACAAAAACCTAACCAATACACAGTCCTATATTTATACCCCCTACAAGGAGACTCCCCTTTGATCCTAACTTTATGACCCCCATGGAGACTCCTGTCCTTTTTCAGAGTGAAGTTTTAACAAACCAGACTCTGGAAAAAGATTATCCAGCCTGCACATCTGAGACATTCCATCAGTACACGCTACCATCATAAACTCCCAATACTGAACGGACACCTCACATACTTAACTCAACAGCTTTCACACAATACAATGCTGTCCTCTAAAACATCCCATATTCTACTTATACCCAACAAAATACATATACCATAATTTCTAAACATTTCTAGATTTCCCTATGTGATAAAACAAAAATCATTCAAACAAAACCAAACTTCCATTATACTTTGTTTAGCCTCAATCATGAACCTCTCTTTTCAGGTCATTACACAATCATGATTACAGTTTCACATTATCACCTAACATCAGTAATCATATTTACCAATATTAGAAATTCTAACTAAACCATTTCTAAACATTCTGCATCTCTTTAAACATGATATATCCATATAAGTAATATTGTAAAATTACTAAAACCATTTTATTGCATAGTCTCATTAGTCAATTCATCCCCTATAAATGCAAATGATGTAAACTCAATCAATTACTCACAGTGTTTTCTTTAATAGCAAGATTTCAATTTTCTCTTCCTTGGAACCTAATGCAAATTCATTACAGTCCTGTCCCTGCTCCAAAGACTTTGACCGTCCCCACTAGCCAACTCCAGTAGCCCTTCAAAGTCCACTAGAGGAAACTCGTCACCTGGTTTCAATGTAAGATCTGCCATAGCAGGAGTGATGTATTCCCATCGGTAGTTCCCAGCCTCGAACGCTGCTCCCTGGTGGGTAGTAGTATTGTTGGCTTCCCAAAATCTCTTATAACCCCTTGCAGCTGGCAAATAGCAATGCACCTTAGGTAAAGGAGCAAAAGCTGGATTTTCACCCCCATTTTCTCGCGCCGCCGCGTCACACTTAAAAGTCCAGAGGAGATTCTTGGATTTGGCTGTTCAGGGGGCTTTGACCCTAATGGAAATGTGCAAAGCATGTTATTAATTAAATATTTGCTGTTAAATTCACCAAAACCAATACAGTACACCACAAGTGTGGCTGCTCTTCGACTCGTTTAGTAAGATTACTGACTCTCTGTATGCCATAAAATAGGGGTCTAAATTGGTTTTAATGTAAATGCATCTAATAAGATGCCAACTAGATATTGTAACAAGAAACAAGCTATGCTTTCATAAAAGGCACATAATCACCGTGGATAAAACCAACTCACTGAAAACTAAAATGAACAACAAAAGCGCTGGAAAGAAGAAAATATAATTATAATTTAAAAAGGAATATCATTTTGGGTACACTACAATCAATGTGGGCAGTTCACCAGTGGCCATTTCCTCTCCTTGTACTAACAATAAAAAGCATAAATGTTTCACTTTACTAGAAGAGGCTCAAGACAGGATTAAACCAACCTTTTTTAATATCCTCAATAATTGTCCTGACATTCTAAAAGGGGGTAATGTGTAAAAACATGTTTCCACCTGTATCGACTAGTTGTAAGATAGCATCCCTATAATACATGTAAAATTTTATAATTCCTGTAAGGACACTAGCTTGTTCCAACATCTCTTGATGTACAGTATTCCAGACTATTTTACAGTGATTAACATAACATTGTAACATTACTTTAATGCTCAATTAGGGTTGCAGTGAAACCAATCAGGACAGTAGCTCTCCAGGACCAGGATTGAAAATGCCTGGTCCAAGAGTTATCGAGTGGGGCAAATGTAACCAATGGACCTGATCACTCTCTGATCCGACACCAGTGCTCTCTCCCTCTTCACAGTGTGTCCTGTGATAACATTCACTCTATTATTCAGTCTGAAGTTACTTCCATAGGAGCCATATTCCACAATGGGCATTGTCAAAGACCTAGTCTTCATCTCCTAACCAATCACAAAAGTTTTACGTCATTGCGACTCAAATATCAACTGGCTAATTGAATGAAAACAAAGTAGCTTACACCTGTTGATAGCATTGTCACCAATTGTCACATTACTGACCGTTTTTTATAAATTACATGAACGCCTTCAATGCGATTTCCTGCTGTTGTTTTAGGGAGATTACTCCATGGATTTTTTTCAAACAGCTGCGTTAGCAACATCCATGCCATTAGCTATCGTAATTTCAGGGACTAGAACCAGGCACTAATAGCCACAATTGTACCACTTTTGAAAATGTATATATATGTATATGTATATATACACTTACCTAAAGGATTATTAGGAACACCATACTAATAGTGTGTTTGACCCCTTTTTGCCTTCAGAACTGCCTTAATTCTACGTGGCATTTGTTCAACAAGGTGCTGAAAGCATTCTTTAGAAATGTTGGCCCATATTGATAGGATAGCATCTGGCAGATGGAGATTTGTGGGATGCACATCCAGGGCACAAAGCTCCTGTTCCACCACATCCCAAAGATGCTCTATTGGGTTGAAATCTGGTGACTGTGGGGGCCATTTTATTACACTGAACTCATTGTCATTTTCAAGAAACCAATTTGAAATGATTCGAGCTTTGTGACATGGTGCATTATCCTGCTGGAAGTAGCCGTCAGAGGATGGGTACATGGTGGCCATAAAGGGATGGACATGGTCAGAAACAATGCTCAGGTAGGCTGTGGCATTTAAACGATGCCCAATTGGCACTAAGGGGCCTAAAGTGTGCCAAGAAACATTCCCCAAAACATTACACCCCCACCAGCCTGCATAGTGGTAACAAGGCATGATGGATCCATGTTCTCATTCTGTTTACGCCAAATTCTGACTCTACCATCTGAATGTCTCAATAGAAATTGACTCATCAGACCAGGCAACATTTTTCCTGTCTTCAACTGTCCAATATTGGTGAGCTCTTGCAAATTGTAGCCTCTTTTTCCTATTTGTAGTGGAGGTGAGTGGTACCCGGGGGGGGGTCTTCTGCAGTTGTAGCACATCCGCCTCAAGGTTGTGCATGATGTGGCTTCACAAATGCTTTGCTGCATACCTAGGTTGTAACGAGTGGTTATTTCAGTCAAAGTTGCCCTTCTATCATCTTGAAGCAGTCGGCCCATTTTCCTTTGACCTCTAGCATCAACAAGGCATTTTCGCCCACAGGACTGCTGCATACTGGATGTTTTTCCCTTTTCACACCATTCTTTATAAACCCTAGAAATGGTTGTGGGCGAAAATCCCAGTAACTGAGCAGATTGTGAAATACTCAGACCGGCCCGTCTGGCACCAACAACCATGCCATGCTCCAAATTGCTTAAATCACATTTCTTTCCCATTCTGACATTCAGTTTGGAGTTCAGGAGATTGTCTTGACCAGGACCACACCCCTAAATGCATTGAAGCAACTGCCATGTGATTGGTTGAGTAGATCATTGCATTAAGGAGAAACTGAACAGGTGTTCCTAATAATCCTTTAGGTGAGTGTATTTGTATTAGAGTTGTTTCGATTCCGATACCAGTATCGGAAATGACTCAGATACTGCCGCAAATGCTGGCATCGCTATCGGCGAGTACTGGAGTCCAGGCACCGATCCGATACCACGTAATTTATTAGAAATACAAATCTATTTACTGGTTAGCTCTGTTAGCTCTGACACAGTTCTTCTTCGCCGCTCTTAAAACAGTTGCACTGTGCCCTTCTGTTTTAGAGGGGCGAAGAAGAATTGATCACCTGACGCCTCGGTAAAAGAAGCTAACATTAGCGCATCATGTCCATGGTTTGGCAGTACTTTAGTACTTTGGATGTACCCACCATTAAGACGGCGACATGCAACATATGCAAACAATTTTGAGGGGTGGCACGAGTGTTGTAAATTTTAACACCAGCAACCTAATCAAACATTTTAAGACGTGTTAAGAACTGCAGCTGTAAACTCTGGAAATTGCCTTCAAACTACAAAATAAATTTACCAAAGACAGGCAAAAAGCAACAAAGTTTATTGTCCTGGATGACCAACCCCTGTCTGTCATCAGAAAGGTGGGATTCCGCCGTTTAATGGAGCCTTTGGAGAGCCAAGGTACTGTTTACCAGGTAGTAGAAGACCCAGTTAAAAACATATACAGGTCGTTCTCAAGAAATTAGCATATTGTGATAAAGTTCATTATTTTCCATAATGTAATGATAAAAATTAAATTTTCATATATTTTAGATTCATTGCACACCAACTGAAATATTTCAGGTCATTTATTGTTTTAATACTGATGATTTTGGCATACAGCTCATGGAAACACAAAATTTATATCTCAAAGAATTAGCATATTTCATCTGACCAATAAAAGAAGTGTTTGTAATACAAAAAAAAGAAAAGAAAAAGTCAACCTTCAAATAATTATGTTCAGTTATGCACTCAATACTTGGTCGGGAATCCTTTTGTAGAAATGATTGCTTCAATGCGGCGTGGCATGGAGGCAATCAGCCTGTGGCACTGCTAAAGGTGTGATGGAGGCCCAGGATGCTTTGATAGCGGCCTTAAGCTCATCCAGAGTGTTGGGTCTTGCGTCTCTCAACTTCCTCTTCACAATATCCCACAGATTCTCTATGGGGTTCAGGTCAGGAGAGTTGGCAGGCCAATTGAGCACAGTAATACCATGGTCAGTAAACCATTGACCAGTGGTTTTGGCACTGTGAGCAGGTGCCAGGTCGTGCTGAAAAATGAAATATTCATCTCCATGAAGCTTTTCAGCAGATGGAAGCATGAAATGCTCCAAAATCTCCTGATAGCTAGCTGCATTGAGCCTGCCCTTGATAAAACACAGTGGACCAACACCAGCAGCTGACATGGCACCCCAGACCATTACTGACTGTGGGTACTTGACACTGGACTTCAGGCATTTTGGTATTTCCTTCTCCCCAGTCTTCCTCCAGACTCTGGCATCTTGATTTCCAAATGACATGCAAAATTTGTTGTTGTTTTGTTGTGCTGCTTCTCTGTAGCCCAGGTCAGGCACTTCTGCTGCTGTTTCTAGTTCAAAAGTGGCTTGACCTGGGAAATGCGGCACCTGTAGCCCACTTCCTGCACACGCCTGTGCATGGTGGCTCTGGATGTTTGTACTCCAGACTCAGTCCACTGCTTCCGCAGGTCATCCAAGGTCTGGAATCGGTCCTTCTCCACAATCTTCATCAGGGTCCGGTCACCTCTTGTCATTGTGCAGCGTTTTTTGCCACACTTTTTCCTTCCCACAGACTTCCCACTGAGGTGCCTTGATACAGCACTCTGGGAACAGCCTATTTGTTCAGAAATTTCTTTCTGTGTTTTACCCTCTTGCTTGAGGGTGTCAATGATGGCCTTCTGGACAGCAGTCAGGTCTGCAGTCTTACCCATTATTGCGGTTTTGAGTAATGAAACAGGCTGGGAGATTTTAAAAGCCTCAGGAATCTTTTGCAGGTGTTTAGAGTTAATTAGTTGATTCAGATGATTAGGTTAATAGCTCCTTTAGAGACCCTTTTCATGATATGCTAATTCTTTGAGATAGGAATTTTGGGTTTTCATGAGCTGTATGCCAAAATCATCAGTATTAAAACAATAAATGACCTGAAATATTTCAGTTGGTGTGCAATGAATCTAAAATATATGTAAGTTAAATTTTATCATTACATTATGGAAAATAATGAACTTTAACACAATATGCTAATTTCTTGAGAAGGACCTGGATATTTAACATGCATTTTGTATAATGTGAATACATGTAACCATGTGAATGTAATTTATGTCTGAGTGTCTAAATGTATTGTTGTGTACAATGTAAAGCGACCTTGAGCTATGGAAAGGCGCTATATACATAACACTTCTTCTTGTAAATATATCTCAGAAACTGCGCTACCAAAAATATAAGAGAGAGTTAAGGAACACATTTTATATATGCTGAAAGATGTGCATGCAATTAGGCTTTACCACAGACATTTGGAGCTCCGACGTGTGCCCCATGTATTTGCTAAGTTTTACGCCACACTGGGTGGACAGAGTCAACATTTACCCCTCGAAGTGCGGTGCTTACCACAATGATAATCATATCACAGTCATGCAGGCATAGTATGATCTTTTAATTTTACACACTGGTATTGGTACTCGGTATCGGCCTATACCCACAGAAAAAATGGTATCGGAACATCTCTAATGTGTATATGTATATGTTTTTCTTTTTTATCTCTGTACCTACACACTTCACCCTTCACTTAATCATACAATTTCTTAGGTGGTTTCCTAGCCCTCTGGGGTCTGTTTTTCTATTATCTGGTGGTACTGAAATGCATTGGTCAGCCACCAGGAAGACACTTGGTTGTGTTTCAGTTTGCACTGTTCTCTAGTGGCTTCTGTGGCTTAGCAGCTGGTACATTTGTGTCACTGACTCCTTATTTCTTAACATGTGTTGTCAACCTTGCATAATGTGCTCCCATCAGAGACTACAATAACATTGTTTCCAGTCTTTTCCATCAGTTTGTGTGGGGTTACATTTATGGGTGTTGTGAACTTATTCACCTTTTCTTGCTGTATTAGCACAGTGTCTCACACTTCTGAGTATTGTGCTCCCTGGCATTCATCTGCATACAGCTTTGACTTGCCTTTTTGTTCTGCATCTCTGTCACGTACCACCAGGTTTGTTTTTGACTTGAATGTCTGGCAGTTTCCCCCTCATCTTCCTTTTGAATAAGAGCTTGGCTGGGCTCTTACCCGTGGTGACATTTTCTATGCTTCTATACACTCTCACATACTTCTGCAGTTCACGCTTCCGCTCAAGACCCTCAGTCGCTTCCATTCAAGAACCTCCCCATTGGCCTGAGCCCAATTTGGGGTCGTTTGCAGGTGTAATTCCATTGTTTTCACAATATTCTTTCCATTCACAGGCAATCAATGTCTCCCAAATATTGCCTTGCAGCTGTCAATAAATCTTTCTGTGTTTGTTGATTTCAGGATGTCATACTCATAGTAGCGGCTGTAGTAGTCCACTTGAACAGGTATTCAGTGTCCTGTTGGCAAGGGCCCTAACAAATCCATTGCTACATCCTGCCAGGGACCATCTGGCAAGGGTAAAGGTCTCAGCGTTCTCCAGCTCCCTGGCCTCATTCACAGCTTGCACTCACTTTGCTGTTGGCCCGATGCCTGTGTGTGACAACAGAATTCCCATGAAAACCATCTCATCCATGTCAAACTGGCATCTATTGGGTTTAGTGTTAACCCTCCTTCTGCCAGTCGCTTCATGACAGCATGCAGACTTTTGTCATGTGTATTCTGACCGCAAATGTGCACAGTGATGTCATCAGATGTTTGCAATGGCCTCGATTCTGGCCAGTGTATTTGTTATCTCATGTTGGTATTGCTCAATGTCCAGTGATACCCCAAACAGTATTCTCTTGTACCTGTACATTCCAATGTGCACTGCAAATGGCGTGATCTCACGTGACCCAGGAGTTACCTCTAGCTGGTGGTACCCCCACTTCAGGTCTAGCTTACTGAATACAAGTGAGCCATTCATGCACTAAGCAGCTGATTTTCCTTTGGGATAGGGGAGCGTTCCCTCACAATGGCCCTGTTTGCTTGTCTCATATCCAAGCATATCATTATCTCACCGCCTGCCTTTGGCACAATAACAACTGGGTTCACCCATGGAGTTGGACCATTAACATGCTCTATTATTTCCATGTCCTGGTGTTTCTCTATGTTCTGGTCTACCTTCTCCCTGAGATTGAATGGTATTCACCTGAGCCACTGTCTTCACCTTTGTGTCAATGTGCAGACTGATCTGTTTGGTGTTTAGTTTCCCCACTCCTTGAAATAATAGAAGGTACTGCTGTTGTAGTGAGTGGTTTGTGTCTGTCACAGCTGCCACATCAGCACCTTTTCCCAAAACCCCTAAATTGATGGCTGTCTCTTTGTCCAACAATGCTTTTCCCCTTCCTTTAATTACAAATAATTCTGCTGTTTCAGTTCTATTGCTGATTGTGATTTAAAAGCACCTTTTACAAACAATGGTTGATTAGAGCCATATGAATACAATTCCCTCTTTGACTTAGGAACATATGTGTGACACTTTATCTTGTTATACTTCAGTCTTTCCCATGTATTCTCAAATATTACATTACTAGTGGCTCCTGAGTCAACCAACATTTTCAATTTAATCCCTCCCACACAAAAGGTAAGCCTATCTGACATGTTATTTTCCTTAAAAAAAAATGAAAAATCTCTTTGCTCCTCAACATTATTCACATTCTCCTGGTTTTCTTTGTGTGACATTTTTGAATAATGATCCTTTCCTTTGCAGTTGTGGCATGCTGCCCATGTGCCGGGCACTTTGGGTCTAGCCCTTTGTGATCAACGTGATGCATTTGTAACACTGCCATTCCTTTTCCCCCTTGATTTTAGTTTTTCCATTCCTCCTGTTTTCCAGCTCTTGAAAAGCTACTAACAGTCTCTGTTCCTGCTTTTATCGTCATGGCTGACATCTGTTCCTCGTTTTTCTCACACTCTGTGCTAGATCCAATGTGTGAGTTAGAGTTAGCCTAGCTCCTTCCTCCAGTAACTTCCTATGCACATAGTCTGAGTTACATTTACAGAGAATAGCATCCCTAATCTGATTCTTCATATCACCTGCAAAATCACGATCTCCAGCAACTTGCCTAAGACAAGAGCAGATTTGTACAGTCTCACCTTGCTTTTTTCTGAACCGTTTCTGAACTGTTTGGCATTCAAATGCTGCGTTGGCTTGTGGAGCGAAGTACAAATTCAATGCTCTGATCACAGCACAGGGTTTCCCGCAGCACTTCGTTATTAAGGCGGCCGCCCAGAGAACAATCGATAGCCGCTGTGACTGAGCAGTCCAATAAAAGTAAATGTCAAATGTGACATGTGTTCGACCCCCAGTAGTTTGGTATTCTGTTTTTCTCCATGCTAGTGACGTCAAAACATTTCACCATTAATCTACTGGTTAATCACACTTAAGCTCATATATTCTTGGCACCAATGTTGTGTCTGCATCTTAACACATTTAAATAATCCATATGAATCCCACACATGGTAAAGTACATGCACAAGGCTGTAACGATACACCAAACTCACGAATCGGTTTGTATCACGGTTTTTGATTAGATACAAACCTTGATTCTTTTTTGGGGGGTGAGAGAAAAAAACAATATTTTTAGTAAATAACATTTAAAGGTACAATATGTAGTTTTTCAAAACAATAACAAAATATGTTTTTTGCATTAAAACCACAGACGTCACTATACCTATATTATATATATATATATTTCTTCGTTGTGTACTTACATTATCCTAAAAGTTTCTACCAACTTTCAAATCCAGAGAAATTTGTAATATAATTCTAAGACACAGGACGTTTCATTTTGTCTTTCGTCAATGGCGTCATATAACTTTTGACTGCGCTAGTTGCTCTAAGTTCCAGGTCACCTCCAAACATAACGTGAATAAAGTTATAATATTTTTACAATACATTACTTTGTCAGTGAAATTTTTTCTGCCGGAGACGCTAGATTGGAATGTTGTCATTGACAACATTTGATTGAGAGCCCCCTAGTGGCAAAAAACTACATATTGTACGTTTAAAAAACCTGTAAAAACTGACCAAAGAACAACATTAACTATGCAAATTATTAACAATATACCTAAGTAAAATAAAGGTATATATAGCCAAAGCTATAACACTTATGTTGTCTTAGTAACAAAACACTGTTGAAAGACAAACAAAACTAAACTCCATTGTGGAAATGATTCGGGCATGTTGAAAATCCTTCTTCAATCAAATTCTCTTACATTTACAAAGTAAATGTAATGGCTTCTGTTTCACACTCACGACCAACAGTTCAAACTAATTAGAAGAAACTTGACAAAGCCTGGCTGTTCAGTCGGTAGAAAGAATTGTTCAAACAGAACGAGAACGTGGAGATTAACTGCTCAATGAGTGAGTCGTTATTTTCGTTTCTTTGAGGTACTGAGAGAGATGCGCAATTTAATATCGATCACAAGAAATATGTTTCAGTAAACAAAGCTGCAAGGACACAAATAAAATTTCATAAACAAGACTCACAAACAGACAAAGCTTATAATGTAACTAACAAACAAAGTATGCGTTGCTGTGAGGTAAACTCATGGAGCTGCCGCAATCACCTGCTATTCATATAATCTGCCAGCAGTTGCTAACTAGAAATAGCATGAATGTCGGATTTCTTTTGAGACCTTAGAAAACAAGATTTTAGAAATTTTGGGACCTTAAATTCTTGAAAAAGAAATTAAGAATATTTAAGTATTTTTAATGATCTGCAGACACATTCTTCAACTAGCTCAACTTTTGCAGGTAGGCGTCACATGTTTCGAAAGGTAGTCAGATGACACGTAATTGGAGGATGCTTACAGGTAAAATTAAATAATTTATCATCGACTAGTTTTGTGGTGTAGGTCTACGTATTTTATAATGTTCACTTCAAATAACACCAATAGTAATTTAAAGATGTGGTTTCATTAGATCAGGGGGGTGTTCCATAAAACTAGTTTAGAAAACAAGCCAGGTTTATTTTGGTTAGTCAGGATTATTTTCAGTGAATTCCATTCCATAAAGCTCACTGAAAATAGTTCAAATTTAGTTACCCTGGCAACTTATGCTGGGAAACTAACCTGGTCCAGGGCAGGCTAATTGTCAGGCTAAGCCTAGCTTGATGCGTAACCAGAATACCGTTAACACTGACCTGTGCTTGGAATGTGATGATATTACATCAGACTCTCTGGCTGTCACGTATCCTCTCATATAGTTAGAGACAAGCGCGAAGGTTTCAATAATGCAATCACTTTTATTTAACTAGAAGCAAAATACTTCCACGAGGGGCAAAGCGTATATAAATCCAAGGAAACACTGGAAACACGGGAACAGGACACGTACAGGATACATTGAACGACAAGAGACAAGACCAAACACTAAACCTAAATACACATACTAACGAAGACAATGTAAAACACCTGGACTTGGAAATTAACTACACCATGATCTATTGGTTAACATGAAACATGTGACAAGACATGGGAGTGAGGGGTGGGAACATGCAATACACAACAGGGGCACAAGAGGGAGGCATATACCACACATTGGGGAGG
>JACXGM010011108.1:0-13684 GCA_016801145.1 Umbra pygmaea | reverse complement strand
AGTTACACTGGCATGCTGCCATTTCATATCATGTAACCATTATCAGTCCAAACATTAAAGCAAATGCACTTTAATAATAAATGTAATACATTAGAAGTTTGTTTAGTTGGTGTGATTTGTTTAGTTGGTGTGATCGTTGCAATTAATAAATTAAATGTCTATAAATGGGGAGCTCAAACCATATGTGTCGGACACATAATCATGGTGTGTCCTTTCATTTGTAAGGTGATGAGGTAGCAATAATCATATGCTGGGCATTTCAAAGAGAATGTACTTTCAGGGACAGGGCAGACCCGTTGGCTTTTTCTGACAACTACCTGCTTGAGCGGTGTGGATTCGAGGGAAGGTATATATATTTGTAGATTACATTGTAGTTTCATGTGCTATATGTGCTACATAAAATTGCCTGTCTGAGGAGAGGCAACCAAGTATGGCTGTAGAGGAAGACTGGGGTATTGAAGAAATTTTCGAGGACAATGAAACAGGAAGGATGACCGTACGTCCTCTTTTCCCCGGACATGTCCTCTTTGAGTACCGTTGTTTCAGCAACACTGTATTGTGCTAGCTACACGAACGCAGAGTTATTTTTATAGTCAAACGCAGATTTTTTTTTCAGAATAATAGCGCCCATTCCAATGCACGAAATAATCGTCAATTCATTTTAAAGCTAGTGAATTATAATCAAATCAAATTATGTTGTGTGTTTAAGGAACTAGTTTGATAGGAAAAACAATTTTCCTATCAAACTATTAAAATAGTTTGATAGGAAAAAAAGATTAATCTTTTTAATAAAAATTGTTAAAGATATTCAGTACACTAAATGTTATGAATATATTGTCTCATTTAAACTAAACTATTCCTCGTGCCGAAACGTGTGCTATGGAGACATGTTCAATAGGATGTGTTTAACCCAAATATAGTCTCAAACCCTCGAATACTTGAGGCAGTATAGCCAACAAAATTTGATTTGATTATAATTCACTATCTTAAATAATCTAACGATTATTCCATGCAATGGAATGAGCGCTATTATTCTGAAAGAAAAATGTTCTTTTTTCTTCACTTAAATTGCTGCTGTCAAAGTTAGTCATTATTATCTCACACACAAACACACACGTCAATGTATTGTGACAAATATTGTATTGATTATAGTAACGTACATTTCTAAGTAGTTGCTACACATTTAAACGATCAGCAATTTCTTGCCAGCCTTTCTCTTTTGTTTGATTAATTGCTGCGGTATTCCTTTTTTGGTAATCATATGTTTCGAAAAGCAAACGCTGCTCAGTCGCGGTGAACATTGCTGCTCTTTCTTTCACCTTATTTGCCATGGTACATTGATGAATCTATGCTCCTCCATCAGGGCTTCTTAAGAATGGCGTGCACGCGCTATTAGCTATACTATTTGACCCTAGTTTGAATTAGTGAGATCACATGACCTTCAACTTACAGTTATGGAACCGATTTAAGCGCAGCTGATTAGTTTGGTTAATTTAAGTCTCCTTTTGGACTTTAATCTTTGCTTTTCTAAGTGGCCTTTATGGAATACCCCCCTGGACAGGAAGGATAACTCTGAGAGTTGGAAGGGGTGTGTCGCGATTATGCCTTCTCAGACCGCGACACAGGTTTGTGGATCTGAGTGTCGCGATTTTGGTTTCATATCACATATCGTTACAGCCCTAACATGCACATTAACATTATTGCCCGTGCTCCTCTACTTCTGACGTCATACACTACCCCTGCCCCAAAGTGTCAAATCTAGAACATGACACCTTTGTCTTGATAAATAATGAGTTAAGTAATTAATCCCTACACCGATCAGCCGTAACATTATGACCACCTGCCTAATATTGTGTAGGTCCTCCTTTTGCTGCCGAAACAGCCCTAACCCCTTGTGGAATGGACTCCACTAAACCTCTGAAAGTGTGCTGTGGTATCTGGCACCAAAACGTGAGCAGCAGATCCTTAAATCCTGTAAGTTGTGAGGTGGGGCCTCCATGGATCGGACACGTTTGTCCAGCACATCACACAGATGCTCGATTGGATTGAGATCTGGGGAATTTGGAGGCCAAGCTAACACCTTGAAATCTTTGTTGTATTCTTTAACCATTCCTGAACCAATATGCTTTGTGGCAGGGCACTGAAAGAGGCCAATGTCATCAGGAAATACTGTGTCCATGAAAGGCTGGACATAGTACTGTAGTCTGCAGAAATGCTTAGGTAGATGGTACGTGCCAAAGTAATATCCACATGAATGGCAGGACCCAAACTGCCTCCACCGGGTTACCTTCGTCCCATAGTGCGTCCAGTTTCTAAGTTTTCCCCAGATAAGTGACAAACACGCACCCGGCCATCCATGTGCTCAAAAAGAAAATGTGATTCATCAGACCAGGCCACCATTTTCCATTGCTCCATGATCCAGGGGTTGGCATGGGCACCCTGAATGGTCTGCTGCTACGCAGCCCCATACGCAACAAACTGGGATGCACTCAGTGTTGTGACACCTTTCTGTCAGAACCAGCATGAACTGTTTCAGCAATTTGATCTACAGTAGCTCATCTGTTGGATCGGACCACACGGGCCAGCCTTCGCTCCCCACGTGCATCAATGAGCCTTGGCCGCCCATGACCCTGATGCCAATTCACCGCATTATCCTTCCTTTGTACCACTTTTTATAGGTACTGACCACTGCAGTTTTGGAGATGCTATGACCCAGTCATCTAGCCATCACAATTTGGCCCTTAACAAAGTCATGGGATGACTGCTCATGGGATGTTCTTGGATTTTCCAGCACAACAATGACACTAAGCACAAGCCCAATTTAACCCTCCTGTGGTTACAGCAGAAAAAGGTGAAGGTTCTGGAGTGGCCATAACAGCCTCCTGACCTTAATGTCATTGAGCCAATCTGGGGAGATCTCAAACCTGTGTTCATGCAAGATGACCAAAGACTTAGCATGACCTGGAGGCATTTTGTCAAGACGAATGGGCAGCTATACCACCTGAAAGAATTCGGGGTCTCATAGACAACGACTGCACACTGTCATAGATTCTAAATGTGGATTTACACCGTATTGAGAACTGAGGGTATGCAGACTTTTCAACAGGGGTCATTTCATTATTTTCTTTGTTGCCATGTTTAGTTATGATTGTGCTATTCTGTTAAAAATTTCCTACAGTTGAATATGTATCCCATGAGAAATAAAAACCAATTGTTTTGCCTGCTCACACGTTTTCTTTAAAAATGGTACATCTATTTCCAATTCTCCAGGGGTATGCACACCTTTGAGCACTGTACATTGCCTCTGGGATATGCAACTGTTTCCTTTCTCAGTCACTTAACGCAACACTTTCCAAACACCTAAAAAACACACCACCCCTTCGATCACTATACATCCTCACATACCGTACAGTACCCACATCCTGTGCATTCTGTCTACTGTGTTTTTGTCTCCATGTGGTTCCAAATAGTTGTCAACATTGCTTTTCTATCTATGTATTTGTATTATTACATTCCCTACCATGGCAAGTGTTGTGTGTTACATTATTCGCCTCCTAGTCTATATGACCACAATTTTTAGAATAGCCTTGGAATAGTCTTTGTGTCTCTGAACATTTGATTATAAATATACAGTTTATCCACCACGAGAGCGACATGTTTTCCTTTCAATCTATTTTCCTTGAAGATTGGATACAGAAGCCGTTCCACAATTTCCTTTGGTTACTGATCATTAATGCATATTTTTGTGCCAGCAAGTTCTTTACCCAGGCTTTAAACCCTTATTATATATATCTTTAAGGGATGCAAATGTGGAAACAATCAGTCGTTCATACTTCTGTTCTGTCTGTATGAAACAATATACTTGTTTTGAGTCTGTTTTTATCAACAGCTTTGCGTGGGATCTGCAGCGCTGTAAGGAGGAACTCCCTAACTACATATTCCGGATCTTCTCTTTCTCTTGGATACCTGTAAGTACCAGATTGACTCTCATGGATCTACATAGTCTCAAGGCTTCTCACAAAAATATGTTTTTTTAAGTTCATTATCATCGCTTTCCATCTTATTGACTTGTTACTTTTAGCTTGTTTGTATCTTTCTCCAACGTCAAAACATTTATGTCACTCATCTTTAGTATTGTCTTGAATTCTTATATCCTTACTGACTATCAACTATGCCCAATTTGTCCAAATATAGCTGTACCATTTATTTGTTTTAACAGAGCAGTTTCTAACTTTACCATTCCCAGTGGTGAAAATATTGTAATGACCACGACTAGGTCATAGGAAGTACTCGTTTAGACTTCAATGTTCAAACACAGTACGTGTTTATTTCCTAAACTGGGCTATTGTTCTGGCCACAGCCCACACCGCTAAAATGAATATAGTGCAACACTCCACAACAATGTAACATACAACACGTCCATATAGTATTAAGGCATGAACCGAGAGAGCGAAATAAAGAGTGTAGCTCTTATTTATCATTAATCAAACCCCACGGGATTACCCATCATCCCCCCAACTTTACTGTCCGCCCTAAAGTAATGAATTCCTGTAGCATTGAGATCTTTAGTGCTGTGTCGTTACAATATGAAATCATCTGTGTCTGTAGAGTTTTACTGTCTTCCAATTTATTTTTTCCTTACGCTTTTTATTTCTGGAATATGACAGCACTGGAGGATAATGTGTTCCTGGTAGCTTCACGTTTCAGTCTTCTCAAATCTTTGGCAGGAATGTGCGTCTTTTTTCCCCAACACGTTTCTTGTGACTCTATTGTCTCTGGAGTAAAATGTTTGATGTTTCTGTGATCACGCCCCAATATCTTAGCAATTTCTTAGAAATTGCTGAATCACTCTGAAATACTTTTTACCATTTTAATAGTTAAATCTATTTTGGCCCATTTTGCCTGAAGAACAGAAGCTGCCTAATAATTATACACACCTTGATATAGGGTGTGATCTCCTTAGGCCACACCCTCATTACACAAATACACATCACCTGATATGGTTAAATCCAATAAGCATTCCAGTTTATACAGCTTAGAGTTGGAAAATATACATAATAACCAGCATAGCTGTCTGTATATTTTCCACACTCCACCTCCCACAGTCCCGGTCATTATGCCACTTACCATAGTGTTATTTATGCACAGCCACTTTGTTCCTCAACGATTGTACCCATCTACCTCAGCCCCTACTCTTCATTTTTTCATCTTCTACCTATCTGTATTGTACAGCGCCAAGCGACTGTATTCACCAACCTACCTCATTGTATCGACATCTGTTGCACTACTTGTACAAATGCCTAATTGTTTGACCTGCACACTGTATTATTTACTATACATTCACTGTTTTTATTTTCTGTTTTTACTATTCATTGTACACTCCTTGTCTCGTAATATATGTGTAACTTCTTGTTGTCTGTACCTTGACGCTTTTATCTTGGCCAGGTCGCCGTCTCAAATGAGAAAATGTTCTCAATGTGCCCACCTGGTTAAATAAAGGTTAAATAAAAATAAAAAAATGGTAAAAATACTGACTTGCTTAATTATTGTGTACACAGTGTAAACTGCAGCTCGGAAAAGAGAACAGTGTCACATGTGAACATGCGTTCATATGTGTTTGCGCGAAATGAAACTTGCGTTTTCCAGCATCAACCTCTGTGTGGAGCAGTCCAGACAATATATGGGTGTGATTGCACTTCTCCTAGGTGCACATACTTTTATAACAAGACAATGATTAGTTAAGGTTTAGTTAAGGTTTAGTTACCTCACATAGTGTCCACACTGAGTCAACACATGCTCCACACTCTCCTCTGACTCACAATAATCACACCTGCCTGTAGGGTGTTTCCCTATTCTAAACAAAGAACCATTCACTTTACTGTGCCCAATTCTAAGCCTAGTGTAGATGGGCCCCCTCCCTCCTTCCACCCCCAAGCTCTCGCCTCCCCCCAACCTTCCTCTGGAGGCGGTGGAGATGGCTTCCCTTTACCCCTCTATCCCACTGCTCCTGCCATCTTTCCATCACCTTTTCCCAAACCAAACTCTGTGCCTCCCCTTCACCACCAACTTCACCACCATAGTGACCTCCTTCTCCCCTAGGGCCTTCTTCACAAGCCTGTCAGCCGCCTCATTTCCCACCACTCCCACATGCGCCGGCACCCAGGCAAATCTAATTTGACACCCTTTCTGCACCACCCGACCAAGGGTCATCAGCACCTCTAAAACCAGGTCCTGCCTGCTGCGTGAGCTACATGCTTGCAAGCTTTGTAATACTGCACACAAGTCAGAGAAAATTACCACATTTCCCTGCACACTTTCCTCCACCCAATGCAAAGCCAACAGTACTGCAATCATCTCTGCCGTGAACACGGCCAGATGATCTGACAGCCGCCTCAAGACTCTTCTACCACTGGCCTCTTCACTAAACGCTGCCCCCGTCCGCCCTGAGCCGGGATCTTTCGCCCCCTTCGTGTAGATACGCACATACCCTCCATACACCGACCTCAACCTGCTCGAAAAAAAGTGCCCTGGATCCCTCCCCTCCTTGTCCTCATGGATTAACTCCAACAAATGCAGGTCCACTACAGGGAATGGCAACATCCACAATGGACTCTGAGGTATAGCCACTGTGGGACTAAATTCCATTTCACCAATGCCTAACTGCCTCGCCCATGCGTGTCCTACCGATACACCACACACCCATAGTCTATAGCTGACCTAGTCAAGGCCACATACATAGTCTTTAACGAAGAACGTGCCGCCCCCCACTCCAGTCCAACCAAACACTGCATCACATTTAACACCTTCTTAAATTTAGCCACCACTTTCTCCACATGCCCAACCCAGGTCAATCTTGGCTCCAATATCACCCCAAGAAATCTGAATGCATTCACTCTAGCCACAGTTTCCCCATACAATTTCAGCTGCACCTCCTCCCCTACCCTCTTCCGGGTAAAAATTACTGCCTGTGTTTTAGCTACTGAAAACTTAAAGCCCCACACCAAACGCCCAACCCTCTACTACAGAGCTGCCAACTTTTCAAAAAACCTTGGAGTAAATTTTGTAAATAATTTGATGTTGTACCCATGTTGTACCCTGCATTCTGGTGGTTTGTGAGGAGGCCCAAAGCCATTGATAGGGGCACCCTATTGGAGATGGACAATATTAGTTACATTCTGTGAAGCAGACCTAGCTGAAGGTCCATCCCCAGGACATTTTGGATTAAGTAATGTGATTCCCTGCAATCTAGTGGATTTTTGAGTGGTCTGCTCAAGATGTGCAATACCTGAAATTACTCTTGATTCATGTTTGGCAGCATGACTTGTACGGCCTTCTAGACTTGAGCTTAACATTCCACCTGCAAACTTTTGTGTGTCTAAATGCCTATGTACCACAATAAAGCCATATTCATAGACCAGTGTTTAAAATTTGACCTACAGTAGGTAGGTTGATTGAAATTTTGATTAGAATGGTATTAAACAAATTTTTAACTGAAACCTAACCCATGTTGTGAATAATTGTATTCTTAAGAGCACTTAATGATTTATGTTCAGCCGAAAACGACAGAAGATTAGTTGGACATTTTTTAAAAAATTCAAAGCCCACCAAATGGTCCATCAGAAACAAATAAGTGTAACAAACAAAGTGCTTAAAAGTACAACTTTTTCCAAGCATAAAACAGATTAATGCATTACAAAAATAACAACAAAATGAAGCATAATCAGTATCAGATGCAGATCAGAAGCTGGTTAAAGTCATTGTCTATGATCTGTGGGCATGGTTATACTGGCCTGTGGCCTTCTTGGAGGCCTTGATGACCTCAGAGGGGGGCTCCCATTTGAAGCAGGGCTCCAGATTGGCCATCTTTATGGTCATTATTGAGGACAGGGTGCCATCCAATGCTAGGCAGTTTCTTCTCTTGGTTTTGTTCAGTCCCACAACTGAAAACACCCTCTCAGCATCTGCATTTGCATGGGGCAACACCAGGACGAGCTTGGCGACGGCAGCAAGCCTCTCAAATTCTTTGGCTCCTGTCACCTATGAAAAATCCACCAAAGCACAATGGAAAAACATACCTTGATTTTTGATTAGATAAAACATGCATAATTTGCAACATGCATGACACATATATGCACGCAACAATTTTAAGCAACAGATGTAGCCAAACCACACCTTCCTAAAGGAAAGACAAAACAAACCAAAAATGTTTACTTTATGTTTCCTGGTTGCCATTTCAGCCCAGAAGCTTTCCATTTCAGTTTGTCCTGCAGGGTATCATTGGCATGGTCTGAAAATTTAGAAACTCCTCACCCAGGTCATGCTCCTCTGGCCCATGGTATGGGAGGAGATGGGGAAACCTATTCATGAAAGTAGAGTTACAAGTTACAAGTTAGGTATATAGGCATCAACCTGTAGCAGTTCATACGCATCTTTGAGGAGAAGCCACATAAGAATAGCTCATGTGAAGTTTAGGAGTGAAAATACCTCATCATAGAATGCAGGGTGTTTCAGCTAAGATAATAGACAATAATTAGAAAAAAAACTAGCTAACCTTTCAACAAAGTACAGGGCATCGTTTTTGTCACTTTCAGCACTCTGCTGTACATCTACAAATATTGCATGTTTGATCAGTGGAGCTTCCAGTGGCAGCTCGTTGTGCTTGTGCATAGTCCAGAGTACTTGTCAGGAACCACAACACAGCTTCATGGAATGAATGCACTTGCTGTGGTGTGATGTCACCCTCGTCGAGTAATCTGTTAAGTTTAGCCCTGGTTGTGAATCCAATGTTCAACTTTCTTCCTTAACTGAACCCCTCCAAAACAAATAATTGTTTTCAAGATTTAAAGTTTTAGAGAGCGATAACTCAATTGGACGACATTTCATTGTTGGGTCATTCTTAGCAAATGGTGCCATTTGAGGGTGGTAACCGTGCCTAAATTTTTTATAAATTTTCATTGATTTTATAATTTCATCTGATAAAGGACATGTTCAACTATGAGAAAAATATATTGGGCCAGCTCAGGATGTTATGACATCAGAATTTTAATCAGATTGGGTAGGGGACAGTAACGCGGGGGGACAGTAACGCGGGGGGGACAAATTATGCTAAAGTTGGCCTTTCTACTCATTAACAGTGAACAACAGGCTAGCACATGATGACTACACAAGAAGGCTTTTAGCATTTTAATTAGCTATCTTCAAAATCAAAAAAATATCAGTTTCCAATATATCAGAGTAACATAGGGGACATGTTATGCTTGACCACATTAGTAAGCCAGTCTAAAACCTTGAAAAAAGTGTTGATTATAGAGAGATACTTACTCTGCTTCTTGTAGTTTCTTTCCCTCCAAACATTTATCCTACTTTTTGAGTGTCAGGTGACTAAAGGAACAATCAGGGGGTGTGTCCAGAAGGATTTTCATCAAAGTAACGCAGGGGGACAGACTGCAGCAAGATGATGTTGTAGATCTTTGGAGGTGGTCTGTGGGTTGTTTTTGACCATTCTCACCATCCTTCACCTTTGCCTCTCCGATATTTTACTTGGCCTGCCACTTCTGGTTGTAACAAGAACTGTGCCTGTGGTCTTCCATTTCCTCACTATGTTCCTCACAATGAACACTGACAGCTTTGATCTCTGTGATAGCTTTTTGTAGCCTTCCCCTAAACCATAATGTTGGCAGCGCAAACTTGGCATAGTGCTGCCTGGGATTTTGGTTAGATAAATCAGATTATCAATCCTGTCACATCACTCTCCAGCAACTCCTTGTGTCAATATTGGGCACCTGTGGGTTTAATTGCAGAACTTGGTGAATGTAATCATCCCGTGCATGATCCGACTAAAGGCTTCCATGTTGGATTCACAATGTGAAAAGAATCTGCAGCTCTGGCGACATGTGGTTGGATGATCCCAGGTTCATCATCCCACAGATCTGCAAAGGATTTAAGGAGCTGCTGACAAAGCAGGATTAGAGAGGGAATTGGGAAGGGAGGAAAATCTGAAGAAAAAAAGATTTCATAGAAATTATTTTATTTAATAACCAATGTTTGTTAATATCTCATTCTGTTCTGTATACTGTAGGTCTACTTATTTTTTGACAGACAGATGAAGCAAACTGTTTTAAAGCAAGGAAGATTGTAGTGGGCACTGGAGTGTCAGGTGTGACTCTTTGTCAATGGCAATGTTTTTACATGGCGTATGGGTCAGTAGGAGGGCCCTGTAGCAGAATTTTGCTTAAGGCACAAAGGAAGTCAGAACCAACTCTGGAAGATTCATGTGAGAAATAAGACATCCAGCGTGAAATTGTGGGATCAGGGTCAACTGCATGTGTCACACGTGTCAATTCCTGACAGTTGGCAACTTGACAAAACTCCATAGAAAAACAACAACATAATACCTGTGAAATAAATAAACTTTATTTCATTCTGTTCAACAGCGCTACCTCTCACTGGCCAATATGACTCATATCTTTGTGTACGGGACTCTAAAGAAGGGTCAACCAAACCACTTCAGAATGCTGCCAGACCAGGCCAATGGAAAGGCAGAGTTCTGCGGCTATGCTAGAACCATAGAGCGCTACCCCCTGGTGATAGCTGGAAAGTACAACATCCCGGCATTGCTGAACCGCCCAGGGGAAGGTGAGAGGGTCCAGGGAGAGGTGTACAAGGTGGACAATGCCATGCTGACCTTCCTAGATGCATTTGAGGGGTGCCCCACAATGTACCAACGAACCAAGGTCCAGCTGGAGCTGGAAGACAGGGAAGGAAAAGGAGGAGGAACGATTGGCAGAGTCGGAAGCATAATGGAGGCATTCACCTACAGCACCAACTCTTATCAGCCTGCATGGCTCAAACAGACTTTCTTTGAAAGTTATGATGCCTACGAAGACCACTGCCTGACATACATCAGCAAAGAAGACAGAACCAGTACAGGATTTGGCTTTTAAATACAGTGAAATGTAACTACTGTTTTAATAATAATCTACTATTTTAGTCAACAGAAATAATGTTCTTATTGTCTTTAGGGATGCTAGTGCATTGTGCTCTTGTTTGTAAAAGCCTCCTGCTGTCAAATGTATAATCCAAGGGTTTAGGAGAATGGAGACAAACGCGAGGGTGAATGGCAAAATAAAGTTTTATTGAAGATCACAGATACAAAAGGAAAACTGCCTTTTGGGGAAAATATAGATATCTTCTCTAACACATACAACACAGGTGACAATAACAACAATGAACCACAACCCTGACAACACTCAAACACACCTTAAATAGACAGATAACGATGTGAAAGGTTAGAGCTGTGATTCTTAATTGACAGAGATCTATTGGCTAAATAGAATCATAAAAATCAGATGACTGAAAGAGCAGGGGGGTATTGCACAAAAGTAGAATAAAGAACAGCGCAGCTTGACAGTGTGATCTGCTCATCGCGGCTTAATTGGTTGCAAGTTTGCCGAGCCAGGATGAAAAGGTAAAGCTATGTCAAGCCAGATGAAGATATTCGGGATAAGTGCACGTTCATGGCTTTCTTAAATAGACCACTGTATCGATCACAGATATACTAATGCAGAGATGGAGAAGATGCGTGCAGTATATTTTTCACCCGCTGAGCAGCAACCTTTTATGGAAAGTTATGAGGAGGTGAAGCATAGAATATGCAAAAAAGGAAATACGGCTGCTGTTAGGATTTAAATATATCTACCTACTAGCCACTCCACATTTTACAAAGTTGTACACTCTGTTTTAATTGCTTTCAATATGCTTGTTTATTTTTTTTATTGCTGTATCTCTTTATGTGCTAAATGTGCTGGTTATATTGTAAAGTGTGTTTGAGTAGCCTACCATGTGAAGCACTAAAATGAAATGTTTTATTAATTAGCCTACTTTGCTATTTAAAATAATACAAGTTTATTGTATAACCTATTATTTTTAATGTAGACAAAATTAAAATTGCCTGGGAAGTGCAAACCTAAAGATTTCATCTTGACTCAGCATATTTTGTAGGTTACACCATATTTGCTCGTGATGACATTTCCCAGTATGCTTTTCTGCACTTTTACTTTTAAATAATTATTTGTTTTAATGTATGCACTAATGTATCAATAACTTTGTTTGATAATGAAATTATAATATTAATCTTTACTCTTCAAACCTAATACAAACTTTAAGTGGTGTAATTTATTGCAACCATTACTGAGAAGATTGTTCCAGTCTATGTAGTTTAGCTCATCTTATTAAATGTCTTAATATTTCAACAATGCTGGATGTTCATTCAGTTTTATATTCTAATTTGTAAAAAATAACATTTTTGTAACTGTCAGTGTGGTACGAAAGCCGTAAACACTCAGAAGTTGGTATCTGCCGCATTTCCTTAGGAAACTTTTACTTAGGAAAGCATGCTGGGAGATATGCAAATGTGACTAATTTGATAATTTATATTGTCTTAATTTAGAGTAAATGTGACGATTGGCTGTGATGATCAACTTAAAATATACATGTTAAACCAAATTGAATCAAATTTATTGTGACAACCTAAAAATCACGAGTTGAACAAATGTATGTATTTTACGTTGGGTACGAATAAAAATTATAGGTGTGATTCATTACTCTACACTTTTTCAGTTGGATCAATTATATATGTTTTTCAATGTGAGAAGAGGGAATTAATGTTCCTCTGGAAATTTACCCTAAAGACTAGGCCTAGCCTATATACAAATCCTTTTCCACAATGCAATAATATGTTATACAACCATATGCACAAATCTCTATAAACTATGTCTAATCCTAAATTTATGTCAAATTCATACAGAGCAAACATGACTGGGCAAAAGAACCTGGCAACAAGTCAAGATCAAATATAAAAATATTTTGCAGGCTGGTTAGTGCCTTAATTCTTACCAGTGTGCAAATGGTATGTAGAAATGACTTAGAGGGGAAGGTGATAAAGATGTGTAACAAGGACTTCAGTGTGAATGTAAATGGTATTTATAAATGACTTACATGACCATACACACACTTCTGACAGTACGGCAAATAGTGCCTGTATTTAGAAATAAAAAAGAACAAAAAATTGCCCTCATTACTGACTTCATTGAAATCACTGTTCTTCTTGAATAATTTCAAACCATCTTAACAACTGCAATGGTTGGATTTAAATCAAACTAGTGACAGCAATAGCGACGAGTAATGCTTGTTAATTAAAATTCAGCAGAACACATTCAGAATACAGTAGTATGAGTGTTTAACACACTTATTTCGGATCAGAGAGACAACTGATTTAACACATAAAGCTCCAGGATTTATCTTAGCCTGGCTGTTACTTGGCTGGGTTTACTTCTAGCAGCTTTTGTGCAACCAAGTGAAGGCTAAATTTATCCAGGATGACTTGAATATCCCGGCTTAATCCCTTATCTTGGTTTTGTGCAATACCCCCCAGGAACAGATCTAAACATAATATACACTACAGAAACCAAAATAACACTCGGGGGAGAAATTACAAGGAATTACTGTCTCCATAAGGGAGACAGTGACACCTGCACAAACTTCATATTTAACATTTAGGTGCACAGGCTAATGGACACAGACTCAGCAATAACTTTGTAAATCTGTAAGATTTCAACTGAATTTGTTAACATAACTTTTAGTTTTTCTGTGCCTCACATGTAGATTAAGTTACAGTGTACTTAAT
>JACXGM010011107.1:0-25432 GCA_016801145.1 Umbra pygmaea | reverse complement strand
GTCCGACAGATAATCTCCAAACCAGAGGCAATATGCGCATATGTCTGTCTGTTCCTCTCTCACTTGGGCATAGTTTTGTCTGCATTGCCTTTCTATTTGGCTTTTGCCTTGTCTACACCCTCCGTTGCGGCTCACCTCTTGCATGTGCTTTGTGGAATGTAATACTGTTGAAAAGTCACCAAAGGGGTAAATGATAATCGGCCATCCATTAGAGTTTATGGACTCCCACTATGCTTGCCTTGCCTCTGCTGTAACAATGATACTCCGGGCAATGTGTAGGCCCTGGCTGTGGTTTTGCATAGATGTGTGTGACAGATAGACACATTACTGTACATAGATATAGGGTATGAAGGAAAGAGAAGGAGAGGTGGGGTGAGTCTAGCCAGTGTTATACCGTAATAAGGATTACTGTTAGGTTTAGGCACTGCAGTTAAGTTTAGGATTAGTCGCTAGGATAAGTTTAGACATAAAGTTGAGGTTATGTTAATTTGGAGATAGTGATGAATATATAAATACAATTTACTAAAACAATGTATGTGCAAATAATTAACTGTTTTTCTCTCAAATGTGCACTCTGCATGCGTCCAGTCCTCTATTTCTTTTTGAATATTTCTCTCAGACAGCTCTGACTAGAAGGCCAACTTACAGCACTCTTACCGGCAATTTCCACTAACTGCGGAACGGCTGCAGATCCGCTCCGCAACGGCGGTGGAGTCGATAGGTTTCTATTAAAGTCAATGTGTGTATTTTCACTGACTGCGGAACGGCTGCGTTCCGACTCCGTCCCAGCTCCGGCGATCCGCAGCCCTGCGGAGCAGATACGCAGAGCTTCTATTTCTGCCGGATGCCGGAGAGCTCCGCAGCAACTCAGTATAGTAAATATGCTGTTATATCGCGCGATCATACGTGAATTTGCGAGGGTCCTCGTATAGTCACTGTCAGCCGTTCCGCAACCAATACGGACCTGGTGGGTATTGAATGATGGCGGAGCACGGAGCCGACACGCAGCGGAGCCGATCTGCAGCCGTTCCGCAGTTAGTGGAAATCCCGGGTGAGTGTCACCTTTCCACAGGGAAGCACGTTCTCTGGTTCTCCATCCTCTCCTCTATTTACTGACACTCTCAGATCTAAAGGGAATCTTACTGTCTGAGTCAAATGCACCAAAAAACGTGTCAGAGAGCACTTGCTTTGGTCTCCTCATCCCCCTTACTTCCTCTTCCTTTCTGTGTATTTCCTAGTCTACATGTTTGACAAAGTGCTTTGACATGTACTGGGACGGTGGATCAACAGAGTCAGAGTTACATTTGTTGGTATCTGAGGCAGTATTTTGATGTTGGGAGTAGAAGCCACACCCAAGATAGGCATTGGCTTGATAGGCTTTGTTTATCAACAAACTGGCCCCAATGATTATAGATATCAATGGTCAAGCTGTAATAGCAGAAGGTACAGCATGCAGGACTGCTTCATGAAATCTTCTTTATCAAGATAGTTTTGCTACAAGTAGTGTTATAGGCATTTAGTATTGTTGGCAACTAGCAGGTGGCTGGCTTGACTGGAAGACAATTTTTAAACTTTAACTTAGAGGAATTTATACTGTCTGGAATTGAGCTAGATTGATGTCGAGCTGACATGTTAAGCTGACACAAATTTCCAAAGCTCTAATAAAATGATTTCTTACGGTCGGCAAACGTTGACAGGTTTCACATCCACTCTGACCTTTCATTTATGCCTTCTCCATGTCATCATGCCATCTCCATGTTCGAACAGTTACTTTCCTTCCTAGGTAATTCACTTGACATCTGATCTGGGAATGCTGGGGTAAAGTATATTCAATCTGCAAAACAAAAGGATTAGATGTGTGTCAGCAAAAAGTTATTTAGTTAGAAGACAACAGAAGAAACAGAGAAAAACCTACCACAATGGTCCTAACTAAAGACTGACCAAATTAAGCAGCAGTCTAACTTATTACTGCTTTATATTACAGCTGCATCACTGTGACGCACTAGTTATATTCTGTGTGGTGGCATACTAGCAGTGTTTTCAGATCTCTCAATGGGAGGTTCAAATTGCCTCAGCATCATCTGAGGTAGATTGGTAGAATATAGGGGAGGTTTGCTTTGTCTTGTCACACTAGTGGCCAGGTGTGGCAGGTTGGGCGACCGCATTCTCATTTGTGGTTGTTGTACACAAAATGCCTTCAGGTGCATATGTTCTGGCAAATAATTTTGGGTTGAATTCGCATTGTGATAAGCAGCAGAACAGCTTGTGCACCAAAGGACAAGTCACAATTTTCAACACACAACATTTGGGTGTCTGAAGAAACCAGACCATAATCATGAATTAGACAACAGGTAATTGACAGGGCAGGAAATAAACAATGAAATAGATCAACAAATCAATAGCTGACAAAATAGTCACTCACAGCTTTGCTAGGCGGAATGAATATACATCAGTATAGATCGAAACGCTGAGAAAAGTACAAAAGAAAATGGAAGGTCACGTAGTGTGAGTCTTTGAGCAGTGTGGCATGGAGACACACTTAGCCTCTGCTGTAGGCACATTTTTGAGAAACACTTTTAGCTTTCTCAGACTTTGGCAAGGCAGGTGCGGTATCCTTTTGAATGTCACACCGTCTGCGAAGCAAAAAAAGATTACGTTGCAAAGAGGACCTGGGGTTTGAACAGAGCGGGAACATCACTGTGATGGATTACAGTCATGGTGGGACAACCTTGTACAGGTTCTGGACAGCTTCTCAGCTCTTTTCAGATCCTCAGTTATTGTGATTTTTCTCCTTTCTTCCATCTTCTTCTTGTCATCTCCGACACGCGTTGGCTGGGAGGACTGCGACAGCGGCGATAGCTAATGATACAGCCCAGAGAAACTAATTACTACAAGTGATTAAGGGGGAGACTTGGTTCTACCACACATGGTGTCTTTTGGGGCTTCCTAATAGCCTTTGCCAAATAAATGATGGTCGAAGATGCATGGACCCGTGGTTCTTAATGGATTTTCTGCCTGCGCCACTAATTTAACCCTATTCCCTATAAAGCCCTATGGGCCGCTGATGGACTGTAGTGCACTCTGTAGGGATTAGCGTGGCATTTTGTATGCAGCCTCAGCCGTGGCAAAGAGGAATGACTCCATGGTGACTAGCGCTCCAGCACACACAGATGGTGCCGCTTGTTCACTGTGAGACGCCTGTTGTTGATCGGCGCGTTAAGGGCACCTGCAAAATTAAACTGACAAATGAATTCCCACCGGCTGGAAAATAGAATATTACAGTTTTTTTTTAACAATGGCTTTGGCTTGTTAGCCTGTGTTAATGGCATTTTTCATGTTCATGGCTAAATTGTACTATAGTTAAAGGCTTGAAAATCTGGAGAGTTAGTTTGACTCCGCCACAAGTCCTCAGTCTACTGTCTGGCAATGACTGTAGATATACTTTATACCAAAGTCTTTAGAAGCGGGGGGGATATTTTAACAGCAAAGTGGTATAACGTGTAAGACTAATTAATTAGTAGTCAAAGATTCTAGGTCAGGCTGTTCTCATGGCGATACGTACAAAACAAAACATTCGTACATGTACGTTTCCGTAGGCAGGAACAGTGTTTCTGTGTGCACCCATGGTTACAGCTTCAGTAATAATGAGCATACAATAAAGACACACTTGAGAACAGCATTTTCACTCCCTTCCCCCAACTGATAGGAAATCATTACAAATTATAGAAAAAAATGTGTAGCGCGTCAGATGGTTTAGTGGTTAGAGGGACAGACTTGTAGTTGGAAGGTTGCTGGCTCGATTCCTGATTGTGCCAAATGTCATTGTGGCAAGGCACTTAACCTTAAGTTGCTCCATATAGAGTCGTATGCAAAAGTTTAGGCACCCCTGACAATTTCCATGGTTTTCATTTATAAATAATTGGGTGTTTGAATCAGCAATTCCATTTACATCTGTCAAATAACTGAAGGACACAGTAATATTTCGGTAGTGAAATGAGGTTCATTGAATTAACAGAAAATGTGCAATATGCATCAAAATTAGACAGGTACATAAATTTGGGCACCCTTGTCATTTTGTTGATTTGAATACCTGTAACGACCTAGCACTGATTAATTGGAACACAAAATTGGTTTGTTGAGCTCATTAAGCTTTGAACTTCATAGACAGGTGCATCCAATCATGAGAAAAAGTATTTAAGGTGGCTAATTGCAAGTTGTTGTTTTCTTTGACTCTCCTCTGAAGAGTGGCAACACGGGGGTGTCTATTTTCGTTTTGATGCATAATGCACATTGTTTGTTTATCCAATAAACCTAATTTAACTACTGAAATATTACTGTGTCCTTCACTTATTTGATATATCATTTGGGCATCGTTTAAATGCCACAGCCTACCTGAGCATTGTTTCTGACAACGTCCATCCCTTTATGGCCACCATGTACCCATCTTCTGACAGCTACTTCCAGCAGGATAATGCACCATGTCACAAAGCTCAAATAATTTCAAATTGGTTTCTTGAACATGACAGTGAGTTCACTGTACTAAAATGGCCCCCACAGTCACAAGATCTCAACCCAATAGAGCATCTTTGGGATATGGTGGAACGGGAGCTTTGTGCCCTGGATGTGCATCTCACAAATCTTCATCAACTGTAAGAGTCTATCCTATCAATATGGGCCAACATTTCTAAAGAATGCTTTCAGCACCTTGTTGAATCAATGCCACGTAGAATTAAGACAGTTCTGAAGGCGAAAGGGGGTCAAACACAGTATTAGTATGGTGTTCCTAATAATCCTTTAAGTGAGTGTATAAGCTTAGGTGGTGCACATCACGTTACTATGAATGACTCGCAATGAAGGAAAATGAGACAAAATGCGAAGCTAAAAGTAAAATTTTGTATTAGGGCTTTAGCACCCCCACTACCAATACTACTCACAAAGTGCTTTTACAAATACACAAACATAGCTTGAGGAACACCAACATATGTCATTGTTTTGTCAGAGGACAGACCATCCTGCGGACAGATATCTTTTTCATTATCAGTACTTTTTTTCATCAATAATCTGCCAGAGTAGACCAACCATTGGTGTTGAAGGCAGCACTAATGTCAAAAAGCCCTAGCACAGACACAGAACCTTGGTCTGACACCAATAAAAAGGTAATTTACCATCTTTTCAAGGGCAGTGTAAGAACGATGACGGTGTCTAACACGAAACTGGATCATTTTCTGAATATTGTTCATCTTTGGAAAGGCAGGTTCTTTTTTAAAACGTTTGAAAGGAATGGAAGATTCAGTTGTGGCTGGTAGTTATTTTATTTATTCAAACTTTTCTGGTCAAATATAAAGACATTACATATACTTATTGGATTTTATAATCTGTACAGGAACATTTTACATCAGGAAACAGAAATGTTGCCCATCTCAGAAGCTATCAGCTAACAGAGAAATTTGATGCAGTTACTCTGAAAATACATTGAACAGGATTCATACGAATCAGTTAAACCTATTTAAGTGTGTAGCTCCTTATTAGTCATCCAGAAATCCACACGTGCCTGGAAAATTCATTCAGAATACTTTACATTTGTTAATCCATATTTCATCCGTCTTCACACCTCAGCCCAATGTGTCAATATCTGAAATCTCTGGGATTCTCTGTCCGGATGAGATTACTATCTCACTTGTCATACAACTGTAAATTATATAATTGAATTTAATATGTTAGGTCTGGTGTCTTTATTCTTATGGTCCACCATCTCTTTGCACATACTACTGAGATCTGACAGCATGAAAAAAAGGGGCTATTCAGCATCATCCTTAAAAAGAATACTTGAAAACACACATTCATATGATTCTAAGTGTAAATAATTGACAACAATACCAGTTTTCTTGTTTGAGATTTTGTCATCGCTAACATTAACTAGAAAGCCCATAGTGCTGTAGTCTCTAAATAGTCTGGCTAGATTAATTTATACCTCAATTGCTCCAAAATATATGTAGTCAACATCAGCTTGAATATTAACATTGCATTTGTAAACTTGTAAACAAGCTGCATTATAAATGTAAGATTTAAAAACATCCTAGGCTGTTGAGGAAATAATCAACTACTAAAGATTGGATTATAGATGGTTTCAGGGGCGACTCATGCACCTTCTACCACCCTAGCAAGATTTGGCATTATAAAACAACACTGATTGCTAAATTATTATTAAACTTATTATTAAATAGTCATGAGTACACACAGTAACTCTGTGCTCCTGGCAGATTGGCAGATCTGTTATTGTTTGTTGTTGTGATTACTTGAACTAGCCATGGTCTTGCATTGCAATGCTGCCTGCCAAGCAGCCAGAAGTTAATACAGCCCCAACTACCACCAGTCAGTTATAGATACAAGCGTGGCTCAAGGTGCACCAACATAATAAAGTATTTTGAGATGCCAATAAGCCATCCTCTGCTACAGTGTAGAGTGCATGGCTTGCGAGAAAGGGAAACAAGGGGTGATTAATATATTTATTTCAGCCAACCATTAATGCCGCCAGCATAGTGTTAAAAATTTTTGGTTGCCCGCAAATTTGTGCAAAAGAGCTGTTGGCACCCTAGCCTTGTCCGCCTGTGCTAATAGCCATGCCTGGATGGATTCATTTGATTTAGACAAGTATGTCCATATTATTTACTAGCGGACTTTGTCGATCTGTATTGTAAATTATTTTACCCTCATAGGCTTTTACCAAAAATGATAGAAGTTGAATGATTTGTGTTTCTGGTGGTGTGACAAAACTTTTTAAGTGTCACAGTACAATGATTAAACATAGTCTGTGGTTTATGATGTATCAATTATGCTATGCTATTAAATGCAGTTTATTGTATTGGATAGCCAACTAAATTCATTTAGTAAGTGATCTTGTTCTCACATTTAGTCCTATTGATTCAACTTCAAATAAACATGATTAAACTAGTACCCTTTACTTAAATAACGAAGCTCACCCACAACGTGCCTGCTTTATATCCCGGCTGGTTTTACACATTTACCGGAAACAAATGAAAATGAGAGAGGGTCTCAGATGGTACAGCAGGTAGATCGGTCAAAAATATTTCAGCCCTCAATATGTTTTTCTCTCTCATCTGTTTCTTTGTTTCTCTCTCTGGGTCTGTTTTATTTGTCCTCTTGATCTTGCTACATCATGATTGGTGCTAGTTTCATTAAAGTTTAAAAGTTCAGCTCTCTGAAGCAAGTTGTGATGCTCTGCCACTCTGCTATACTGTAACTGCACTCTGCATTCTGCCCTCTCCCTACTCGATGTTTTTAATCTACACTCTCTTGCTCTTTGTTGAACTCTGTCCTGGATCTCCCATCTCCTATGTTTCTCTCTCCTAACATTTTTGTCTTCCTATACGGCTCTCAATCTCAAGTTCACAATTTTTTCTCTGTATCCTTCTGAGGTCCTTGGACTATGATTTTCAATCATTTGTTTTGTCTGTCTCACACCAATGAGGTGGACCATTGAGACTTTGTGGCAGCTCTTCCAGGAGCAGGCAAGCTGTCGGGTTTCAAAGGAGCCCAGATGTTAAGGATTGCAGTTGAGTATGAAGATGTTCACATTCCTTAATTAAAAAGAACAGTTGTTTTTTTTAGCTTACACTAGGTTGACTAATGTTTATTCTTGATTCTAACCAGCATGTGTCAGTTTTCCAAGTCAGGAAAACGTAAAGCTTCATACGGTTACGAAATGAAAAAAATATCAGTTTACCTTAATCTTAACCTAACCTAAACTCACTAACCTAGCATGTTACGCCTGAACTAAACGTTTGCCAAGTACTTAAAATTGTAAAAAATTGGTCTATTCTTAGAAATAGTTCTGTTAGAATGACGATTCAATATGTGAAAAAATGCACAAATCTTTTGGCCATATCGTAAGCCTGCCTACTTAATGCGACAAAATTTCCATGAAGTACGGTAACCCACTTATTGCAATGCAAATGCGTTGACATAAATGTTCAGTTTTTCCAGATGTCTATAAATTCCTTTGCAAAGTGTTGAATTAGGTATGTCAACTATAGAATGGTGGGAACATATTGCAGACATTACAAATTGTAATGTGTTAGGACCACTGATTGACCAACTCTGCTACAGGATGATGTCAAGGTATATGAATTAATAGGAAGTTTTTTTTAAACTAATTAATCTAAAATACATGTTTGATAACTTTGTATTGGGGATATTCTCTCCCATTCATGCTGTTGTCACAAGTACAAGTATAGGGTGACGACATCTTTGTAAGTCAAAAATGTTAACAACTTTGTTGTAAGTCAGAATGATATTCGGGTTTAGATTAACAACATTTGAACTTTAAACACTAACATTCACAACGCCAATTGGATCACTGTGGCTTAAATTAAATTTAAAATGGAAATTTTCATTTTACTTTGTTAATTTTGAAAGAGTTGTCCCCTGACATTTATTTGTTGTGAATTTCAATTTTCAAATCCTTTTTGGATAGCATGCAGGTAATATGTTGTTGTGTCAGTATTTTATAAGAAACAGCAATTCTGAGGTAATCTATGTTTCACACAATACGCTCTGCTCCGGTAGGCTACAGCACATTCTGTTGGTGCCAGAGTACCAATGTGTCCATGTTGTAGCTAGCTATAGTATCTGTGTTTCTAACTTTTGAACTGGCTCCCTTTTCTTGAAGAAATACAGCACCAAAACTAAGTTAATGTCATCTAGGCTACATGAGTTTTGGTGCTGTTTTCACTTCTCTTTTAACAGGCTAAATTGCACCATTCAATAACAATTATCGTTAAAGCCAAAGCCAAAGCGCAATTTTTTATTTTTTTATCATAGCTCTCTAGCCTTGTTGGAGAGCAGTGCACATCAAACCTAGGTTGCATGGCAACATCAAATGTTTATGAAGTGAACTCTGATGTGCTGGTTGCACAAACCAAACATAATGGCCATAGATTTAAGCAACACCTGGGGTGAGGTTCTATTCATTTTGATAGTAAGAATTTCAGATAATATAACATAATGACGTATATGTGGTGAATATACAAGACATTTTACAGTTGATATGGCGCACATTTACATTGACATACTATCTAAACGTGCATCTATATATATTATCTACATTTTTGGAATGGTCCTAGAAAACCAATGCTACTTATTGATGTTTTGGGCCAGTGTTATGCCAAGAACGCTCACAGGGATCAAGGAATGCCTAGTAATGGTGAGTGCACAGACACAATGAACCAAACCAAGTGACAAAAACATAAAGTACTCAACACCTGGGAATTGATATACAAAATCAGTCAAAGGTATAGGGTGAAGTCAGCTAAATTGGGCCATCAGGTAAAATGGGCCAAATAAAGTTGTAGCATAATATCTCTTAATGTCTTTACAGCAAATCACAATAACTGCTCTTGCATTGTTGCTTCAACACTTGTGGACTCGTGTTTTGATTGGTCTGAGTTTTCTAGGCAGGCAGGGCAGAAAAAATTACATTACATCTCATGCATAGCTTATGTGATGGTATTATAAGCCCTTTACCAAAAAGTGGCCCATTTTTACTGACTTCACCCTACAGTAACTTATAAATCAGTATGCATGTATATATAATAATGAACAAAAAAGGAAGTATGTATAATTACAGCACTATGCAATAATGATGAGAGAAGTGCTGTATGAGTGGTCAAATCTTAGCAAAGGAAATAAAAATAAAGGCCCTACACTTCCCCAGGGCAGGGGTATTCAACTGTTACCCTATGGGGGCCAGAGCCTGCCGTTTGTACTCTTCTATCTTATTATTATTTGCACCCATCTCATGTACCAGGTCTAAATACGGCCCAGATTAAAGGGTTGCAATGACTAAATGGAGTGGAACTGGCTACGACGGCCATAGTTGAAGAGGGCTACCATAGGGTGTCTACACAGCAAAATAAACTCTGTTAAATTAGAGCCATGTAAAAAGAAATACAGATTTTGACTGCTAGGATCTAAACATACAAATAATCTTTTGTTATTTGTTTAATCCTCTGATTGGTTAGAGATGATCCAATTGCTGATAACTAGTTTTGTTCAAAACTCCTAAATATGAGGTCACAAAAAATGACTGCAATGGAAAAAGTCTCAGAAGGAAATATGTAGTGAACAATAGTGCGTGGAGAAGTCATCAGGCAACCACCTCCTAGTTGATATCTGGTGATTATTCTGGCACAAAAGCAGAGCCATAGTTTCCACATCGTTGCAACACCCTAGCGCTACCACTGCTCGTAGTCTCATGACACGGAATGAAGGATGTGAAAATCTGCAATAACACGTTTGGAGATGAATTGCAAGAAAATTCTGCTAGAATTTTAGCCATGTGGAATTATTGATGCTTTGATCCTAGAGATAAATTTTACACTGAGTAAAATTGTGTCTTTATATCCCCATAATGCTATTAGATTCATAATTGTGTACTTATTAACTTAGCTTTATTATTCACAGCACTACATGCAGCTAATTAGTCATCCTTGGCTAGCGATCTTCTCCATGGGCAGCTGTGTGTTGGTGGCAGTATTCAGTCATTCTGATCACGTTATTTTACAAGATGATTGTTTTAATTCTTCTAATATTCAAATTCATAAATAAGGTGAGAGAAAATATTTTTTGGCCAATAACACAAAACATTTGTGTAAAATATTCAAGGGCTTTTCTAAATTTTAGGTTGAATCACTGATATTAAGATCTGTATTATTGTTATTATTGTTTGTAGTTGAAATGTTATGAGGTAAATCTGACACTCTATATGTGTTTTTATGCTGAAATTAGAATAATAAATGATGTTAAAGTGTGAAATGGCATGTAAATATTCCTGGATACGGTTTCTGGTAATCATTTTTGGCTGCATTCTATTTTAGCACCTGCTCAGTAATGACAATGTATTGTATAATGAAAACACGTCAATGGAAAACAAATGGGTTTTGAATATACGTATTATGAAACAAATTATAAAGTAATCTGTCATAGGTAACAGTGGGTGACCATTTTCATGAAGGAAATATTGACAGAGAAAATAAGAAGGAATAATAAGAGATAGCGAGAGCCAAAACAAATGTAGAGTGTAAGAGACACAGAGTGAATGTCAGAAGCTTTCTTTAGGACTACAGTAAACTGTGATGCAGTCATGACTAAATGATATGCTTAGCGCATTCATGTAAAACTGTCCAAACAGTAATTGAATATCCATAAACATTAATGATCACATTGTTGTGTAGTGAGAGTAGACTGATATCCAGATGGGTGCAATGTTACAGTATATATTTTCTCCAGTCTGAGTATGATTTGTTCTTATGTTCATATGTAGTACTGTACTATAGTTAACTAATACACTCCCCCCATTTCTTACTCAGATTCTCTCACTGTATCAGAATTTTGTATAGTCACTCTGCCCACATATCCTTCTCCTCATCTACTCCTTTCTGTCTTATTTCTTCTATACTCCACCTCCTACTTTTCAGTCTACTCCTCCATCCTCCTTTTTCCTCCTCTGTATCCATTTACCTCTGCCTCCCCACTTTGCTCCATTCTCTTCCTTCTCTCACTGTACTTCCCTCGCGTCCCCTTCTACATTATCCCGTTCCTCTTTTCTTCTCTCCGCGCCCTTCTGCACATCATGAATGGCCATGTCGGTGTGTCTCTGAGAGAGGAGAAGTGGAAAGGCAGTTTCTCCAGCTACTGTAGACTAGGAAGAGTACCACTACCCAGGCGATCACACAGCCAGACCCCCTGGCCAGAGACAATGCACACCCTTACCACTATGAACAGCAGAGAATGGCAAAGTTGTGTTTTTATGTGTGTATCATGGTCATCAGTGGATGGAAATCTGTATCAGTAGTGTCATTTCTGTTCACACATGGACCTCACATGCGTATGCTATCTGTCCAGGCAGGTTTCCAAAACAAACTGCTCATCTTATTTGGCTGAAATGCTAGTAGCTCTTCTTGGCAGCTTTGTCTCCATTGTAGCCATTGGATCCATCCCAAATGTATAGTGCACAGTACATGGAGATTGGTGCCACAAACACTAGCTGTGCCCTCAGGTCTGGGAACCTAGCTGAGGTCGTTGGGTGGAATACAAGCAACTCATGCTTACATGTGACACTTGACAGCCTGAAACCATTGGCACTATTGAAAAGGATTAGCAAAGAATACTAAATGAATTCAATAATGCAAATACTCAGCTGTATTGTTCAATGGCCCTCAATCTTGGAAAGCTTTACAGAGACTTTAAAGGAATATTTTACCCCATGCAGTTGTGATTCATTATTATGTAATAAAACCCTTAAAAATTGCATAAATAAATTATGTCTGAGTCCAGATATCTTGCTTTTAATGTCCTGATCATCAGTATGTGCCTATTTTGTGTTTTGGTCCGAGTTGCTATTTCTTCTATCTAGCTATCACCCTATCATGTATAGTAGCTAAACTTATTTGGAATTACAAATGTACAATTATCTAGCTATTCTCTGTAGCTAATTAATTGGAATTACACAACCACCATTAGCTCGACAGTAGGCTTCGCATTATCGGAAACATCTAAATAAATGCGGCATAAATGGATGAAAGGGCTGCAACCGTAGGCTATATCTCAGAATTTCTCCCAAATTACGTTCTCAGGAAACTAGTTTGAAAACCTGATATTAGATATTTAGGGTTTTATACGTTTGAACTGCACGTTTCGTTATTAGGCTATTTGTAATTCTATTACGTTGCCCCTGTACATTTAGTTTAGCGGATTTATGCGAGAACATTCCACACATTCCATAGCGTTCGAAATTATATTGCAACATTCACATTTCACAGTTAACGTTAGGCATGGGGTCACTAAGGGTTAAGGTTAGGCATGATGTTACTAACGGTTAAGGTTAGATATGACAATACTGGGGTTAAGGTTAGGATTAAGGTTAGGGTTAACATTACAAAAAAACGATAATCGTCTGTGTGCATGACGCATGCAATGTAGAACAAAACACACTCAAAGTGTTGGTCTGGATTTGACCTCGCGAACACTGGCATGCCAGTCGCGGATTTATACGCCCTTCCACCATCCCCGAACTCCACCTTTTCAAAAAACTACGCTATTTACATGCTACGTCATGATTTTCACATGTTCATATTTTACATTACTCAAATGTTCAATTTAGTTCCCTACAAACGTATTTGACTCTCTCATACGTTCATATTTCACATATCGCGGTTTTACCAAAAAATTCCCTCAGAACGTATTTCATGGGATTTAGGGCTGATGAAAGGTTAAACAAGAGCCTGCATTTGAAATGACTGTGCACAATTTTTATTAACCATTGGCTGATCAAAACTTAAGTTGCCCACTCAATGACACTCGTGGAGATTTTAGGTAAGACTGTTCTCCAATTTGCAATTTTTCAACAAAATATTCAGGGTTCATGTATTAAATTGTAGGGAAACAAGTTCAATATAGATTTGTTTTTTAAACGTTACTGGGCCCACTGCTCTTACAGCAAAAAAAACAACCTCTCTGCTCTTTCTATCTCCATTTTCCTGAGCAATAAAGCAATTGTTTAAAAATGCCAGAAGAAAATTATCTTTATGAAATACTTCTTGTTCAACACTTTCTTTTTCTGAGTTATTGTATTAGTAGGACGAGAAAATTATCTTTATGAAATACTGCTTTTTCAATACTCTTTTTTTGAGTTATTGTATTAATATGACTTAATATTTTTCATGAGAATTCATAAATAAGAATATGTTTTGTGTGTCAGTATAGTTTTTAAGTTTTTTATTTCATACAGTCTATATTATTTTTTAAACCTAAATCTAAATGTTTTTATAGGATTCTGTTTTTTGGATGCTAAAATGACTGTAATTTTAAACATTCATAATATCAGAAGTATCGAATGCCCTCTCTTACCTGGCCAACAGGGCCATTAAATGAAACATTTCCACTTTGTCGTAGGGCTGCTTATTAAGCCATATGAAACATTATCCAAGTCAGTTTATTGTTACCAAGTTCTTTAAGGTGTGACAGTGTTGCTTTTTAATCTCATTCTTGCTTTTATTACTCTCGCTATTTATTTTCTTTCTCCGTTATTAAGATGCATATATCTTCTGGTGTCATTCTTACCCCTCTGTGAACTGTGCTTTGTTCTCACTCTGCCCTTTGCAATCGTTCTGAGTCCTTCCTTGCTCTTTTCTTCTGTGGATAAATATTCCCCTCATTCTTATATAGTGGTCTACTTTTAACCAGGGCTGATTTATGAGGTCTACAGAAAAACGATATAGGCAGAATATTGTGCCATTTGGAATACAGCCATTCCACCTGATTCTTGATTTCAGATTATCTATTAAATTTGCTTTAGAATGCCAGGGAACATAATATAATTCAGATCAGGAAACTGTAAAAAGGTTTCATAGACTTTATTTCATTGTCTTCTTGCATTATCTGTCTCAGTGGTTCTCAAACCTCTCCTGGGACCCCCAGCCGTTTCACAGTTTTGTTTTAGTTCTGAACTAGCTCACCTGATTTCAGCAAACAAGGCCTTGATAATTATTTAACAAGTTGATTCAGGTGTGCTAGCTCTGGGATACATCTAATACATGGAATGGCTGGGGGTCTACCGGAGAGGTTTGGGAACCACACATGAATTTCTATTTTTTGTTCATAAAAATGTACAGGTATGTGTTAAAGGTGTTACATTAAAGTAGCTGATCAAATACAAGTAACATACAGTTAAGGCCTGTACACTCACATGGTTTAAAATGCAAAAAAAGAGTTAAGGTCAATGGTTCAATAAATGTTAGTAATATACAGTTAAGGTCTATACAATTACATGGTTTAGTTGTTAACAAAAACGAGTTACTGTATGTACAAATAAAACCAAAGAAAATATCTGCTGTTGATTCACTGATGTTTGTACTGTAGATGTTCTTCTACTAATGTTCCCGGTGCACTTCCATCAAACATCTATGTTGAGGGTGCTATGATTGTATGCTCTCACAATGTGTCCTCTGTAGTTTGGCCTATCACAGGAATGGACTACTACCGGCCCACACGGAAGGATCATATATCGCCATATATTGTGAACAAAATATATTTCTTATATGTACCTATATATATTTTTAAAACATATATAAATATATTTATTATATGGCCATATATTTCATACATATTTACATATTTGATTTTGGCTGTTTTCAAATAAGATTTAATAATTCTTAAATATATGTAAATATATTGACATATATCAAGCAGTCGCGGGCGGTGCAGTGGTTTGTGTATGCAATGGGAGTCTGCCAGCAACACTGAAAATGCCTTCACAGGTCCGGTTTAAGGAGAAATCATCTAAATAAACGCAATTATCTAAATAATTAGTGGTAGATTGTCTATGTGGGTTCATCAGAGCTTCATCAGATATTGCACATCAAAGTTTTAGACTTAAAACTGCTTAAAATACTGAATAAACACATGTTTCATTATCTTAACATAATATATTAAATGTTAAAATATATAATATACAATGTTTTATTATATTTTGGGAAGTGGAAGTTATATTTCAGTAACATATTCAGGACACATATGTACATATATGTTGAGAAATCCTATACATATATGTACATATATTTTTTACATTATTTTTCCGTGTGGGGGGATGGACAGTACAGTAGCAACATTTAAAGCATTTTTGGTCTTCAACTTGATCGAAACACTTCCACAGCTAGCTCTGCTTGCTGGCCCTTTTCCAGATTATTAAAAAATTTGAACTGCTTCAAAAGAATACTCAAATTCAATCTCCCCAAAAATATGACTCCGTTACAATGGAGACCTTAAAGCTGTAGTTAAAACTTGTGTCACATCTCATGTCTCTGTCACAAAAGTGAACAAAAATGCAGCAGTATACCACAATATTTCTGACTCGGAATACATACATTATTTGAGAATCATTTGTCAAACATATTGGCTAAGTAATCTCAGTGACTGGTAGATTATTTTTTATCTACTTGGCAGAGAGTGACCAAAATGTTAGTTTTAGTCCATTTTGTAAATGTGATGGCACTTCACATTGAATTGAATTGGTGCTTTTAAGAGCATTTGAATTTGCTATTTTTTGTAGCTGGCCTAACGAAACGTGAAACTGTCATACATTTGGGTGGCCAAAGAAAAAATAACTTGTCATTCAAAAACAATTCTACACCAAGCATAGTTATTCGACTCTATTGACCAAATATAAAGCATGTATATAAACCACATGGACATTCCCAGCATCCACACTACTGTCCCTCACATCCTACTGACAGTCCACTGTCAGTGGCTCAGACTCACTCTGCTGAATTAAAACAAGTCCAATAATACAATAAGACTGTCAATCTGAATAATAAGAATATGACTTTTAGAGTAAGACACTGGACATTACCTACCAATTGCAGTTCAGATATAGTTCTGATATGTTGGTGTCGATGTAGAAAAGCACATTAAACGTGTATTGTTCTGTATTTTAGAATACATTAAACTTAACTAACCAAATGCAAGATGCAAGAATAAGAGATTGTAGCTCAGTAGTGTAAACAATTGTCTAAACTGATTTAGAGGGGTCTTAATCTATTTTCTCCCTTTTATCACTCACCTCAGCATCCATCCTCTTGTCCCTCACATACACCTGACACTGGCTCAGACTCACTGCTGAACCCATTGGCCATTTCTAGAGCATGTCTGGACAGCAGTATCTACAGTGTTAATAATCATGTAGTGCTGGATATTTACAGTTGTATCTCACAGTTCAGTTTGCTAATGATGTATAATGGCTCCAGAATGTTTCTTTTTGCAAATACATATTTTCTTCCTCTTAATCAACCTAACATTAGAGCTAGCCATTGCAAATGAATAAACATGATGGGAAAGAGAATTTCACTGTACCTGCAATTACATCTGCATCTCCAGTTGTTCTGAAATGTTTGCATACACCTGGAGAATTGGTAATAGATGATACATGTTAAAGAAAACATCAGTGACCAGGCAAAACCATTTCTTTTTATTTGCTCGTGGGATTCGTATTAAAATGTAGGTCATAACAGAATGTCACAATCATAAAACAAAAATGTTCAAAAGTCTGCATACACTCAGTTCTCAATACAGTGTATATCCCCCTTTAGCATCAACAGCTCACAGTTGTTTGTGATAGTTGTCTATGAGGCCCCAAATTCTTGCAGGTGGTATAGCTGCCCATTCGCCTTGGCAAAATGACTCCATGCAAAGTCTTTCGATGTCTTGCAAGAACTGCACTTTAAAGATCTCCCCAAAGTGACTATGTAATTTTAAGGTCAGGAGACTGTGATGGCCACTCCAGAACCTTCACCATTTTCTGCTGTAACCACTGGAGGATCTACTTGTCCTTAGGGTCAATGTCGTGCTGGAATGTCCAAGAGCATCCCTTGCGCAGCAGAATGCAAATTGTCTGCCAGTATTGTTCGATTACATGCTGCATTCAAATTGCCGTCAATTTTCACATGGTTCCCCGTGCTTTTAGAGCTGATACCCCCCCAAAACATCTGTGAGCCACCACCATACTTCACAGTGTGAATGGTATTCTTTTCACTCTAGGCCGTATTGACCCCTCTCCAAACATAGCGCTTATGGTTGTGACCATAAAGCTCTATTTTTGTCTCATCCCTCCAAATTACAGTGTGCCAGAAGCTGTGAGGCATGCCAAGGTGTTGCAGGCATATTGTAACCAGGCTTTATTTGTGGCACTAAAGGCTTCTGCTGGCAATTCAACCATTTTTCAGAGCAGCCTGTATGTCTCCAGAGGTTTACCTGTGGGTTTATCTTTGTATCCCGAACAATTCTTCTGGCAGTTGTGGCAGAAATATTTCTCGGTCTACCTGACCTTGGCTTAGTATCAAGAGATCCCTGAAACTTCCACTACTTTATAAGTGATTGAACAGTACTGGTAATTAATGGCTTCATTTGATCATTATCCTTACATAACAGTCCAACGTTTTGCATGAACTGTCATATTGTCAAAATCAATGCCGAAATTTCACAATTTCTTTCAGGTTATGCAAACTTATGAGCACAACTCTATGTGACAAATGAACGTGAATTTGAACTTGAAATTGCTCAGATAACCGAATATCTCGCAAGTTATCACCAAATTGATTAGTAAAAAGAATGTGGGCTCACTGCGGTACTATGTTAGTTCCCTTTTACATTGTGTTCTGGTTTAATCTGGTCAAATTAACATTCTCATTATTGGCTAAAGAACAGCTATCTAGCTAGCTAGCCAGTTGATTTTACTATCCATATCCTTCGTCTTCTTCCAACCTTAATTCAAATTCTAGGCTACTATAGCATAAATGGTAAAGCATGAAATGAATTGCTAAAAATATAAGCTTTTTCTGTAGAACACAAGTGGAAAGGATTTAGAATATGGATTTGCCAAGCTTCATTAGAAATAAATTGCCAGATAGTCTTTTCAAAAATTATTCAGAAAATCGTCAAACAAATTAATTATTCTGAGAATGAATATCCGCTGAGTCCTCCCTAATCAAACGTGTCCATCTGAGACAGGAAATTAGATATAAGGGCACCGTTCCGGACCGTTGTGGTCCAAGTCAAGCACTGACGTCGTTAGAAAAGTGGTTGTCGTTAGTCTGCATTCTGTTTACATGCAATAATATGGTAAGGCTATAGTACATAGTTTGACATATCAACATCAAAGATGATTTCCTAAAGTGCCATACAGTAATGCATACATACATTTGACATACGGTTGAAATGAATCAAACCCACTATCTGTTGTTACTTTGTTTAATGCTACCATTGAGATAGCTACACTCTTCAGCAATTCAAGTGGTTGTCCTTGAGTGGAATTATTCTAGTGTTGCAGGATTTTAGAGCATTGTAAATTTGGCTGGTGTCAAGGTAATCAGAGGTCCTCTAATTTATTAAAGAGTTGGCTGACGTTAGCTTTGTACTGTGCCAAGACCTAAAAAAACGGTCTCCTTATCCCCCTGAGGAGATGAAGCTAAACTGAACTAAAGTCAATTGCTTAGCTGGAACACGTTCACTACACTGTTAACAAACTAACCTGGAGTAGCTTGCTGAACACATCTATTACAAATAGAACAGCTTCACAGGGACCCTATCCCCTACATAGTGCTGTACATCTAAACAGAACCCTATGGAATGCCTTTGAGACATATAGCCACTGTAAACAAATTGATCTACAGTTATTTGCTGTGATTGGCTTACCTTTCACAGCTGGATATATTTCCCCTAAGTGTTGAGCTGCATTTTTTATGTGAAACCGATAACTATAAACTTTTTTTATTACTGTTGCTAGAGTTAGCCTTTTTTCACCTGCCTGGACCCCCTTGTCAGGGTTTGGGACCCTTCAGTCCCCCTTGAAGGTGTGACATGGTCGGGCCAGAGGTCCATTCCTACGTGTACTGTTTCAGGCTTGTGACAGGCTTTTGACAGGCCCCCTGCTTTATTTAATTAGGCCTGACTATACTCATGTCTGTAATTGCATTTGCTTGTTGCTGTGTGTTTAAGAATAGCCTTCAGTCCCCTCCTGATTTCCCAGCTGCCTCAGAGAGTGTGCTCGGGATAACACGTCGTCATGACAACCGGGGGCTGCACGGAATGGCCAGTGACTTGGCAGTTTCTGTCTTGGCCAATTTATCGCTCACTGATCATTGCTGTTTTCCATTCTGTTTAGGTTTTGGTTTGTTTGTCACGCATGTGTGCCTTCCCTCTAAAAGGGACAAAGCTGAACCAAATGTTACACGTGTTGAGTCGTCCAGGAGGGCAAGATGAAGTGCTTTTAAATGGCGCTTGTATTTCCATCTCTTCATAATTTATTGAGGCAGTGGGGTGAGGAGAGGACAGGGATGTAACATGGGATGAGCTGGTATGAATCATAAGCATCTCAGGGGACAGATCGATGGTGACAACATGTTTTGGTTGCGCTGAGAGAGGACTGTCATCATAGGTCAGTTGTCGTCAGAGGACGGCAGACGAAAAGGTCTCAGGTCTTGTTAGGGGTTATTTACACTTTGTTGTAATGTTTAAGTGTTTGTCAGGGCTTCCGTGTGCCAAGTTAGAGCTGCATTTATACTTGTCTTAGAAATTGCCTTGATTGCCTTTGGTTTGTTGCTAACGTTACTAACCTGCTGTGTTACATTGGATCCGAAAACCTCCCATCCACGTTTTATTTTTTTGCACATCACATGCCAGCCATACGAGACATTGAACTTTATTGTTGTAAATGATGATATTATTTTGACCTGACAATGGCAGCCACCCGGGAGTATATTATAAAGTACAACCTGACTGCTAATCCGACATAACAGTCTCTACTGCGCTATAGGAGGCTTGGATTTCTTTAGGGGTAAGAAAACTATGACCTGCCAAAGCACCATGTGTAAGCTTCTTTAAGGTGCTTATAAATCGTACCTTTCAGATAGGTCAAGGTTTTCATTTGGTCATGACCCAAGTTCATAAATCTGGAAGATGTAAGGTCCTTGCTAAAAAGGCTTGTGGATCAACTGTGTGACCCCCCTATACTGCTCAACCTTCCCCCAGAACACCTTCCTTTCGCAGTCTCAACTGCAAGCTTAAAGATGCAGACCATGCTGTTTCACCCGGGAGGGTCCCATTTTCTGATTCGTCCCTCTTGTTATCACTTGCCTCGAAACTAAGTATTTTAATGGCTAACTGAGAATTTGGAAGTGAATCTACTCATACATTAAGATTCAAAACAGATTAATGGGAGGTAAAAAAATATATTTTGTTTATCTTGAAAGTCTCAGAGTGCAGCTTTAATCTCTTGAGCATGCAATAGGCACATACTGTAGACAGAGAGAGAAGCAGACAGACTAAAAGAGGTCATTGCTAAATCAATACATGTTGTGCCACTAAGTCAGGGAACTCACACACACACACACACACACACACACACACATACACATTCACACACAAACACAGCATGGCCTGGGACAGTTTGGCCCCTGCCAAAATACATTTGATTGTATAAGGGCTTCTTTTTTCATTCTATTACCCGTTTTGGGTCATTAAGCAATTGATTTTTGTTTCACTGGGTAAGTGGTCCAGAGGACCCCAGGGAGGGAGCTAGAAAAGCCCAGCAGAGAAGCTGCTCCAGCAGGACATTCTCTGGGTCTGACAGGCCAGTCCCATGGGCCAACAAAGGCTTCTTCTCTTCCAGGAGGAAGAGTCTTTTGCTGGGGCTAAAATTACAACCTATTTACTAAGAGCAGTGGACCACTTCTCATTAAAGTCCCATGGTCTTTTTGAAAGGTAAAAGCTCAGAGGCAAAGTCTTATTGTGTCAGATTTGACCCTAAATAAATACTTATCCATTTAGCCATGGATTAAGTTACAGGAAGCCAAACCAAATGTTTTGTAACAACCGATCAAAGGCCAGCAGAAAGGACCAAGCAGGCAAATATCTGCAAAATAATGTATACAGATAATGTATTCAGGTCTTTGACAATGTATGGTAGTCCTTTAAAAACAAATTCATCTAGAATGTCTTATATATTGGTATTAGTTGTATATTACAGAGAAGGTGTGAGGCCTGACGTGGTTTTTCTAAATGCATTTAAACTCCTGTCTCTTCAGGCTGTTCTTATGCCGATACTTTCAAAATCATACGAAATCATAAAAAATATATATATATATACGTCCATATGTGACATCTAGATGCACATTAAAATAGTCAGTTTACCTTAACCTCACTAACCTAGAATAGTATCCCCGAACTAAATGTTCCCCAAATACTTTAAATTGTAAACGATTGGTCTATTCTTGGAAGTGTTCCGGTAACCCAGAGATATAATACGTAAAAAAACTGACATTTTGATTGGCCATATCGTAAGCCTGCCTACGTAATGTGGCGAAATTTCCATTACTTACGGTTAACCACAATTTGCCATGAGAATGCTTTGGTCTCTCAGTGGTATTTATGTCACAGTTTTTTTTCTTTTACAGACACAGTTTACCGTTCCTAGTGTTCTGGTATACCACCCTATATAAACTTCGAAGGTGTCCACAAACCAAGCCCAAGATATATAGTGAATATATGTGCTTGAAAGGAAGTGGTTAATGTTACATCCTTCCATGGGAGGGTAAGACCATACATATTTCAGCATTTTTCAAACGGCAAATTAAGAGCCACAGATTTGTTTCTCTGGGGTTGCGTTTGGAATTATTATTATTTAAAATAATTATTCAAATCTTTCTTCTGTGGGACTGAGAAGACTGTAGTCGGCTGCTCATTAATTAAGAGGCCCATTGTTAGTGGGAGAATGGCTGAAATGAGGAAGTTGAATAAAGGCAGGAAGATGTGAACATTGAAATGTAGACAAGGAGAGAGAGAGAGGGTGATTGAAGGACAGTTTTAAGGAACCAAAAGATTCACCCAAGTTACATATTGAGAGAATTATCCAGATTACATATTGAGGGAGTTAAAAAGACTACATATGGAGGGAGTAATGCCCCTTTTTCATTAAAGGATTGTGCCGTGCCATACCGCACATATCACTGTGTGGATCGCATTCTCATCTATCCCCAGCACCCTGGACAGCACACCGAACCACTCTATTTTGGTGGAAAACAGTACCTAGTACTAATCTGGGACAAAGCATGTTGGTGGCTGGGGCTACAAATTCAGAAATGCAACAGACAATGTTCATTGGTTTCTTTTCCTGAATTGACACATTTCCTTGAAGATGCTAAATAAAATGTCCCTTATATGCACTTATACTATAATTACATAAAAGTACCAATGATTTTAATTTCATTTCTTATTTTCCCATTTCAACAGAAATTGCAATGTGGCAATCACAGGTTCATCTTTGATAATTATCATGAATTTACAGATTTGTAAGCAGGTCTCTGAAAGACGAAGAAGCCTTTTATTCTCACCAGTGAAATGCTACCCCCCTATAATGGTACACATTAAAAAGCATGGTATAGGGTCACGACAATTCATATGGTCTATATGAATGATATCCACCTGTTGTGGCTTTAAATCACTGCATGGGAGTTGTCAGTTTCGCTCCCTGAAAACTTTCGACATGTCTGGCATTGTGCTGTGTTATGAAACTGCACATTTTAGAGTGGCCTTTTAATTGTGGCCAGCCTAAGGCACACCTGTGCAATGTTCACTTACACAGATTTAGACAGATTTGTGAACAATATTTGAGAGAAATAGGCCTTTTGTGTACATAGAAAAAGTCTTAGATCTTTCAGTTCAGCTCATGATAAATGGGGGCAAAAACAAAAGTGTTGCGTTTATATTTTTGTTCAGTGTATATATTCTCACAGTCACTTTAGATAATTCCAAGCACACCTTGATCTTCAACTAGAATTCTGCAGACTCTGCTTGTGTTCAATAGAAAAGGGGCATAAGATAACCAGACTACATTTCGAGAGTGATAAACCAACTACATATTGAGGGAGTAAATTAACCCTCCAAGATTGGTGTTTTTTAAATTGACTACATATTATCTTTGGAGTAAATTAACACGAAAAGTCTACATATTGAGATTACTGTGTTTATATTTACTTGACATTAGCATTTTGGTCATCAAGTGCCAAGAGCAAAATACAGTGCAGTCTTTAGAAGCAGATAATCAACCACAAATTACAGAAAATATAACATTGCCATTACTATTTATATAGTTGCACATAAGTTAACAATACTAACAATACTTTTTGTTTTTTTAAATTAATTGTATTGTATATCTTGCCATTATCCACTTGTATCTATTCTCAGGTGTGTTTACTTCAGCCAGAGAGAAATTACTACTTACAGCATTACATTGTCCCTGTGGCCCTAGGCCTCAGATTTGCTCTCACAGTCTGAAAGTGACACTTCAGCATTCTGTCTTCCGGACTAAAGGGGTGAGAGGGATCAGGAGGGTTAGAGAACAGAGAGAGAGAGAGAGAGAGAGAGAGAGAGAGAGAGAGAGAGAGAGAGAGAGAGAGAGAGAGAGAGAGAGAGAGAGAGAGAGAGAGAGAGAGAGAGAGAGAGAGAGAGAGAGAGAGAGAGAGAGAGAGAGAGAGAGATGAACAAAGCTAGAGAGAGAACAAGACAGAGAGAGCTGTCAGAGAGCTGTCTACAGAATTGGATAAGGCCCCGCCCACTCTGCTGAGGAGCCGTGGGAGTAAAGAAAATGGTTGAGAGGAGGGAGGTTGCCCATTACATAACTGTGGAGGGCATGACTTTACCCTTACTGTAAATGAGTGGCAGTTCTCTTACTCACACATAGACAGGGACGTGAACACTTTGGACAAACTCTCTGTCTCGACACAATACCGCGCACACACACTATTTCTCTCAAGTAGAATTCAATTGCATGTGCTTTATTGGCATGGAAAACATTTGTATGCATTGACCAAGGAAGTCGAAAAAATAAATAGGACAACCAACAGTAAAAACGTAAATAGCTATCAATCACCCGCCACCTTGTTATTTAAACCTGTTCAACTGCTTGTTAACGCAAGTATCTAATTAGCCAATCACATGGCGGCAAGCCAGTACATTTAACCACGTAAACACGGTCAAGACAATCTGCTGAAGTTCAAACCAAGCATCAGAATAGGGGAGAAAGTTTGGTGAAGTGACTTTGAACATGGCATGGTTGTTGGTGCCAGATGGGCTGGTTTGGTTCTCTAGGGTGTAGGGTGTAATTATGTTTGGGCTCCACTCATGGCAACAGATCACAAATCCTGTTGCTTTATTGCACATTGAATTATTTCAGCTAACTGATATGTGAGAGATTTTCCAGCCTATTAGCATTTAATTTGATCTCTTTGTATGTCTGTTTGATATGAAGGAAATACTATGTGGCTCTAATGTTGTAATTCAATAGGCAGAAGGTTAAAAAGTGCAGCTCCATTTCCACCTTGTTTTGTGGTAGGGGTACCAGGTCTGAATTTAGCGACCTCTCACACCATGTTCTGTCACTTTCTCAATTGGTCTGTCTCTCACTTTCCTTTGGTCTCACAGTGTGACTGTCTCTCTTCTTCTGAGTCTCTGTCTCACTCTCATTGTCTCTATTTATCTCTGATCTATTTGATGGGGCCCAGGAACTTGAATAGGAGACATGTTTGTTTAATATTTTGTTTGCCCAAGTTGGCCCAACTTGCTGTTAACAAGAATGGACCAGGTTAGAGGTGGGTGTTGGGTTGGGGGTTTGTATACAGTGAGTTATGATTGTGTTAAGTTAGTATTGTCTGGTAATTTTGGTTTGTATACAGTGAGTTATGGCTGTGTTAAGGTTGTATTGTCTGGTAATATTGGTTTATATACAGTGAGTTATGGCTGTGTTAAGTTTGTATTGTCTGGTAATTTTGGTTTGTATACAGTGAGTTATGGCTGTGTTAAGGTTGTA
>JACXGM010011106.1:0-25429 GCA_016801145.1 Umbra pygmaea | reverse complement strand
CACACACACACACACACACACACACACACACACACACACACACACACACACACACACACACATACACATACACACACGCTACAACATCAGCACACACACACACACACATGCTCTTCCACTAACAGCTAGCACTCCAGCAGACACTTCAGAGGCTGGCAGCCCTTCACGCATCCCACAGTGACACGGCCATGGGGACATAACAGGAGGACCTGTAGGGTCACGCACAGGTCAGCACAAAGCATACCACCCCTGTCTCAGGATGGCCCCCAGCTTCAAATGTCAGAGGGGGAGTTAGATATACAGTAGATAGGCGTTAGGAGGATTTAGACTCATAAAACCCCCACTCAACTCGTCTGGTCTGGTGGTTCACTGTCTGCTTTTCAGAGCCCCAACCCCCCACCCAAGCCGCCCACTCCACCACTTTTGATTATTAAAATACAATATGGCCAACTTGAATGAAAAGACCACCAGGCCACATGTTAAAGTCTTTTGACAAGGTGACAGACCCATAGGAATACAGTCTGCAATATACATATTGTCCATTCAGAAATCACTAATGCTTACAGGAGATATACTTTATTACAAATCATATTATTCTGACATAGGGATTTTCCCCAATATTGGAATTCTTGTTATTGCAATTTAAAGAGGGAATTAGCTAGAAAACTATCTATGTTATTTGGAAGTGGGGAAAACATATATTTTTATATGTACCTATAGATTTTTTAAACATATAGAAATATATGTATTATATGGCCATATATTTCATACATATATTTATATATTAGATTTTGGTCATTTTCAAAAATGTTTTAATATGTCTAAAATACATGTATATTTAGGTGGTAATATGCTTAAACATATGTACATCTGCATTTTTATTGTTTCCTGTCATGTGTTTATTCTATTATGTAATCGTTTCTTTGAAGGACTTTTGCAGAGGATAGCATTCATGTTGTTTTCACAATAGGTCTCTTTTGAGATGTTGACTTGGAGTACAAAGTAGGTGCTATATGCTGCTTGAAAATGACTAAATTTAAAACCTTTGTGTATTTAGTAAACAATACAGTAGACTGTGACACAATGGCAGTTGTATGATACTGTGAATAAAGGTCCTTATTAAATGAAGATGACTGACCATACCCAGTTATTTCTTTGCTTACAATGCATTGTATTACAATTATGCTAATATATATGGTACAATTTACAGATTTTGACTCTTGTTTGTATAATATAATAATTGTCTTTTTCACAGTAGTTAATATAATGCAATATGTTATTGGTTTGTTCCATTGCCAACAATAGTTCTAAACACACAATAACACAGAGATTCTCATGGAAATAATGTATTGAAGGTGTATTGCATGATGTGTTGTTGAGAAATGCTTAAAATACTGCATATTCATTTTTTCATTATCTTAAAATATAATATTACATGTTAAAATATATAATATGCAATGTATTACAATATTGTGAGAAGCGTAAGATATATATTTCATGAACATATTCAGGACACAAATGTACATATATGTTGAGGATTCCTCAACATATATGTACATATATTTTTTGCAGTAGTTTTCCGTGTGCGTAGTTATACTGCACACAGTTTTATCTGGAACCCACTATTTAAAATCCTTTGAAATCTGTATTATGTTTAACAACACATGAATTACTAAAATACATGACATACCGTACATCATAAGGCCTTTCTTTGGGTGGTGTTACGAAACTCCAGGTTTAAAAGCAACATCAGCCCTGTAAATCACATTATTCTGGATTTCAAAATGATGTGTGATTCCAATTGGAATCCAGACCAAATGATGTAACTGAGCTGGTTCTAGTGTTGATTCATTTAATTCATTTAAAATAAGCTCCTATACAGAGTGACTTACAGTAGTACTGTACTCTAAGTGCATATGCTGTATTCGCAAAACAAAAACACAAAATACTGTAGGTAACACGTCCAACAAATAAAGTACAGACTCAATGTTTGACATGGCAGTTTGAGTAACGGGTAGATAAAAACACTCCTGTGTTTTCTCTACTAACGTTTTGATGCCCCAGACGATGATTGGGTGGACAAACAGCATCAGGAACATAAGCATGGAGTACAAATGGGCTGGCCTCCGACAAGAAACTCAATCATTTGCCCTTTTGTTGGTGTTTTGTCATTACAGGGAAAAAATATTCTTCTCTTCTTTTAGTCACAAAGAACCCATTTGTAAGCTTTTGAATGAACACTACATGAATAAAGTGTGAGGTGCGGCATATCTGGATATCCTTAGTAATGTAAACCAGGGTAACTGCATTAGTCATTTCACAATTTGTATCTGGTGAAGGGCATATTCAAGTTTAATTGGGAGCTCTTAAAGGCATATAATTACATTCTTAAAGCACTTTGAAGAACATGCATCAGCCAACCTGGTAGATGAAACATAATTAACACAACTTAATCAAATTCAATCAATCAAATTTATTTTATAAAGCCCACAAACGCTGTGCTACGTGAGCTGAACTGTGAGCAAATTGTGTTTAATTTTAGTTTGCATCGCCAGCTGTATGTCTTGCTAATTGATCTGCATGAGTGACCGAACAACCTCTTGCCATGGGAGATTCCAAGTCACAGTTCAGCTCACGTAGCATAGCATTCGTGGTTCGACTGGTTGTCACGGTGTGTGTCGGTTGAGAGAGGGAGACCCAGGCAGGTAGATGGTAGATGAAAATAGTTGGTTGTTTATTGTAGACACTCCGGGAAACATACATATAATGAGGTTGCAGGCAAACAGTTGCAGCGAGTGCACACAAGTATACTTATATAACTCACAGTGGCATAAACACTGAAAACAAATTATATATGTAGCATTATGCATAAACTCAAGCACATACCACACTCTTTTCACAACCTAGTACAGTTGCAGGTGAACAAGTAAATGCGAGCAGGTGAAATAAGTATTGGACATGTCACCATTTTCTCAGTAATGTATTTCCAAAGGTGCTGTTGACATGAAATTTTCACCAGATGTTGGTAACAACCCAAGTAATCCATATACAGTGAACCCTCGTTTTTCGTGGGGGTTACGTTCCAAAAAGAACCCATGATAGGCGAAATCCGTAAAGTAGTAACCTTAATTCTTTTACAATTATTATACAATGAAATACTCCATAATATATTGAAACCAAAGAACAAAACCTTTTTACAGGCCCAAGCATTTGTTTAACAAATAAAAGTACTGTATAAACGTTTTTTTTACAAATAATTACTGTACTGTAAAATAATAATTTTAATCATCAATACGAACTGAAGGCTTCAAATTGTGGAGATCAGCACCGCCCCACCGTGACCCGAGTCATTGGATTAGAACGGGAGAAAATGAAAAATGATTATGAAAACAAATACAAAGTACAGTAGGACAAATAGTGACTCACGTGTATTTCACTGCACCGTGAAAGGTGAACCGCGATATAGCGAGGGTTCACTGTATACAAAAAACAAAACAAATAAGTTAAGAAATTAAGTTGTTTAATAATGTGAAATGACACAGGGAAAAAGTATTGAACACATGAAGAAAGGGAGGTGAAAAAAGGCATGGAAAGCCAAGACAACAGCTTAGATATGATGATTACTGAAAATCATCAGTACTTAAAAAGCAATCCAGGACTCTGTCAGTGCAAATTAATATCAGCTGGTTCCAGTAGCGGAGTGGCAATTGGGAAAGTAACTTTTCCCGGTGGGCCGCAGGTGTTTCGAGGCCGCGAGGGCTGGTCTGATAATAATAGTTATACATTGCAAGTTCTTAACACCATTACCTAGTGTGCGGCCGCTGCCCGCTGGTCAAACTGTGCAGCCTTTGCTCAACCCGTACAGCGGGTGATTAATTTACCTACAACAGCGCGTTCAGAAGTCTGTTCTTCTGATTAAGCGCGACAGTAGAGACGCAGCAGACGAGGTGATAGACAAAGAACTTCTTAATAACGTCTATATTTGCTACTATATTAGCTAACTCCTTTGTCTGCTTTAGAAATTGAAAGACTTCAAAAACAAAGCAGACTCTTGGAACTTAGTTTTCAAAACGGTAAGGAAAATAGTTGCTAATATTTAAGTAAGGTGTCTAGCTACAGTATCTAGCTTTACATTGTCAGTAGATGGCTAGCCAGCAGGCAAGAGCTCTGGTTATGTACTGTACTGCAAAGTAAGTGTATTAACTAGCTAAATGTGTAGCTGAAATATATCCTAACTCTGTCATAGTAGCTCACTTTATTTATATAATATGTGAATGAAAGAGGTGCAGTGCAAGACAAACACATGGTAAGCCCTCACTCATACAATTATAAACTTTGCTTTACAGAGAATAATGAGAATAACATTTGGGATACAAAACAAAATTATGCTGAGACAGGCTGCAATACTGGAAGACCAAGAGAGGAGAGAGGTTAGTGTATATTATATTAAAAAACATGTTTTTCAGTAATGCATATTTGTTTATCATCCATAAGTGACCTTTCTGACAGGGCTGAACTAGGCAGAAGCTATTGACATACTGTAATACATGACACATGACATAAAATCTTCTCAGAAATCTGTACTTTGAGAAAGGGCCTCTATTAACATTTCAATCAATTAGTAGGCTAATTGATCATTATATAAATCATATATAATGTAAGGCACTAGCTATCCTTTACCGATATAAAATATTTGTTAAACAAAACGCCAATGCAATGCTCAGGAATTTATTGCTGACTTAGGGTTGGCTTGTAAGTGTTCTGTCATTTTGTATACAGTTCTATAAGTGGTCCTCAGTTGTCTCTCTCTAAATAAATGAATGAAACATGTACAGTAGGAAATTACACATTGAAAGTGGGTAGACTATTTGCAGTTACAATTTACCCCCATTAAAAAATGGGCTGGTGCACCATGAAACTCCCGGGCTGAAAATGTGTCCCACTCAGCCCCTGGTTGGTTCTGACCCAACTGTTGGTCTACAAAAAGGTCTCATTGACAAGGTGTCACACAAGACACATCTCATGATGGGTAAAAGCAAAGAGCTGTCTCAAGACCTTCACAAGCTAATTGTTGCAAAACATAATGATGGCATTGGTTATAGGCTCATTTCTAAGCTTCTGAATTTCCCAGTGACCACTGTTGGGGCCATAATACGGAAGTGGAAAGACAATCATTTTTTACCATGAATTTGCCTCGACCAGGTGCTCCTCGCAACATTTCACATGTTTACTTAATCCCAATTAGAAGCAATATTAACAGCATATATGGCTAGTATTTGCCATTTACCTTTGTTAGATCACATTTATGAATTGAAGTGCTACTCGCTTTTGGTTTGTTTTTAATAAAATGTAATAAAAAATAAAATCAATTATAATCAAGATATACATTTAAAAGATGTACAAATTAATGCAAGGTTTTTCATAACTATTAATTTTTATTATTTGAACTTCATTAGAAATTGAACCCATTCGGTTGTATATATACACAGCACAAGTTGAAGGACTTGACAGGCCTGCTCTTTGTAGTCAGCAGTTGGGGTGGGAGCTCAGACTTGTTTTACGTATCGTTCCCACCATGGTCAGCTTCTTCTTTAGGAGCTCTTGTCCCAGCTTGTATGACGTAAAAAAATTCTTACACGTGATGTTGTGTCCACTGAGTCTCTGAGTCATATCCAGGACAACTCTCATACCTTGGTTTTTCTCAGGGGCTCCTCCATCAGGTTTCCCTGTGTACACTTGTAAGTTCCAAGCATATGAGGAAGTGGCATCACAGGCAGCCCAGATCTTTATACCATATTTTGCAGGTTTAGATGATATATACTGCCTAAAGGGGCAGCTAAATGGCATCAGCTGCTCATCAATAGTGACATTAGGCCCAGGGTTGTAAAACGGGGAGTCGGTGCACCCACTTGTCCCACACTGTCCTGATGGCGGCTAGCTTGTCTCTCTGACGTCGAGCTGGTCTGTCGTCTCGGTTATCAAAACGGATAATACTGGAAAATATGTGGAAATTTTTCAGAGACATTGTTGCACGGAAAAGTTCTCTGCCAGTTTCTGCATCCCACAGGGATTCTGTGGATTCCCCTTTGGACCTGAAAACTCCAGCAAGGATAAGAACCCTAAAGTAGGCATGTAAATGGGTTTGGTCAATCTCCTTGGGGCTGGTCCTGGGGCTGGCTGCTGATGGGCTGGTCCTAGGGCTGGCTGCTGATGGGCTGGTCCTGGGGCTGGCTGCTGATGGGCTCGTCCTGGGGCTGGCTGCTGATGGGCTCGTCCTGGGGCTGGCTGCTGACCGGCTGGTCGTCTTCATTTTGGAAATGGCTGATGCTCTGATATCTTATCCTCTTCCTCAAAGTCACTGTCAGACTCTGAATTTTCAGAAATGTGATCCTCGCATTCTGAAACCTCTTCCTCCACATCATCAAAAGTTTCTCTCTCTTCCAAAATCAATTGCAAAGCCCTCTGAACAGAGTATCTTTTGGTCATCTTGATCAGTTGTGATAAGGAACCACACTGGCAATTTGCAGCAGAGAGCACGAGAAAATGAAGATCGGTTCCCGCAAAAACAGAGGGTAAAATGTGCAGGAATTGCTGGAATTTTGCAACAATATTGCAAACAACACCTGTCAGGTGCAGAAACAATCACACACGCACACACCTACACACACTTACAGCAGGCCCAGACAAAACAAAAGGTACACAGGACCAACAATTTTCACACCTTTATTAGACCTGGGTCCAGTAGACACCGAACACCCTGTATGTAATATAAATGTGTTGGGGGGGTGTACAGGTTGTGGACATTGAAAATGTGTTCTGATTTATGTTCTTCACAGAAAATGAGCCAATATCTTTTGTATATTTTTTCTTTAGATAAAAAATGAAAACGGGTCCCACAGACCTGAACACCATACAAGGGTTAAGGGGACTCTTCATGTGTTGTTAGGTACTACCTATGGACACTATATATGTGCATTTTTTTGTAACTTCTGAATTTACGCACGTCAGTATATTTGTTAAATAGGTTGGTTTTGTTATTTTTTATTAGGGCACGGCCTGTTATTTGTGTTCTTAGGTTATGTACAGGCCATATAGCACCTAGCGGTATAGGAGAGGTTTAGCCTTCTCTATGGTGTCTTCATTATAACGCACACAGGTGCCCTGTATCAGGAGTACTCATCTCAGAGTATTTAAGCCAGGTGTTGTGATCACCTCAGTGTCGATTATTGCCTCTCTGATTGTGTTTATGGATGCTCTTGCCTGTTTCTCTTTTATGTCAGCCTGGACTTATGTTCTCTTAAGGATTAAAACCTCAGTTACCTGCAGTTGTTTCCAGTATATTAATTGACACGTTACAGAATTAAATGAATATCAGTAAGAGTGTTCACATTTTTTTCTCTGTGTCATTTCACATTGTTACACAACTTAATTTCTGAACTTATTTGTTTTTTGTATGTATGGATTACTTGGGTTGCTACCAACATCTGGTGGAACTATCATGTCAATAGCACCTTTAGAAATATATTTACTAAAAAAAATGGTGACATGTTGGTGTAATGTTTTTAGGGTGATGTGCACTGCCATTACTCCTCCAAACATAGTGTGTATAATGGCATCCAATCAGTTCAATTTTGCTCTCATCTGACCATATGGTATTAGAGATCCAGCTATAACCAATGTCATTATTATGTTTTGCAACAATTACTTTGTGAAGGTCTTGAGACCACTCTTTGCTTTTACCCATCATGAGATGAGTCTTGTTTGACATCTTGGCAATGAGACCTTTTTGTTCAGTTGGGACTGAACCAGCTGATATTAATTTGCACTGACAAGGGGGCTGAATTGCTTTTTAATTACTGATGGTTTTTAGCTGTTGTTTTGGCTTTCCATGCCTTTTTGCACCTCCCTTTCTTCATGTGTTCAATACTTTTTCCCTGTGTCATTTCACATTATTACACATAACTTAATTTCTGAACTTATTTGTTTTGGTTACTTTTTATATGTGGATTACTCGGGTTGTTATCAACATCTGGTGAAAATGTTGTGTCAATAGCACCTTTGGAAATATATTTACTGAGAAAAGGTGTGATGTGTTCAATACTTATTTCACCCTCTGTATATTGCCATGCTCTTACAGCGGCATGGGACATTAACAGCTAACTTACAACTAAACAGTACGCATAAACTTCCAAACTTCAACAACACACTTGAAGACAGTCTTCTTATACAATGAACAGATCATCAATGACTGACACCTCTCTCTAGTTTGACCAACTTTTGATAATAAGCAAACTAACTGAATGTAATCATTAAACATCAGATTTACAAGATACCAGCCTACCCTAACCTAAACCCTATCCTAGAAATTACCAAACCAGAGAGAGGTGTCACAAGCATTTCAAGGGACATTACCAAAACACAAACCTACATGCAATACACTGATATGTAAGACAACACAAAGTAAATGAAAAATGCACAATATAGAAGTCCAATCTCAGTCTCTGTTTCCACCAGTCCTCACTGGGCTGGGCGTTACACTGGTCAAGTCTGTTTTCCCAAGATGGCTCATGCCTGTGTACGTGAACAGTACTGTCTTTTAAACTATCTTTTTAATAAACTGTCTGTACACTTACAAAGTTCTCAGTGCTTCAGTTTGCATTTAAGCACCCTCATTATGCTATCTCAGAAGTGTGGTGCTATTTTGAGCCTTGTTATTGGTATAAAATAGCGATTTCTTTTTACTTCATCCATGCCCTCACAACTAGCGTTATAAGGTCACTATCAGTTTGCACTAAAACTGGGCACTTTCGATTAGCATGAAAACATATCCCATGTGTCGATGCGGTACCCATTTGTTATTAACCCCTAGTTTCATTTTGTGCCGGAATTATCCTTTAACATTAAGTACAACATCTAATATTCAGCTCCATCGATAGCAGGATTTAACTGACAGATCAGTTTTCCACAGAATCTGAATTTAGGGTCACAAATCAGTGGCCTAGACACAACACCTTTTATAAATGTAAATATGCTACAGAAGTCAGTTTTTCTTTAAATCCCTTACACTCAAAAGAAAAGAATCCAAAAGTGCAACAGTCGTGCTTTTAGTAGAACCATTTTATGGTTCACAGAAGACCCCTTTTTCACATCTATAGTGAGAATCCTTTTTGGCTACATTTAGAAATATCTTTGATTCCATGTAGAATTATTCAATATCTTTACAGTGCATCTGGAAATTATTTGCAGCGCTTCACTTTTTCCACTTGTATGTTATGTTACACCCTTAATCTGAAATTGATCAAATTTATTCATTCATTATTTCCCTAATAATTCTACAAACAATACACCATAATGACAATGTGAAAGAAGTGTGTTTGAAATCTGAGCAAATTTATTAAAAATAAAAAACGAAAAAAGCACAATATGTAGTTTTTGGCTGCTAGGGGTCTCTCAATCAAAACAATAGCAAAACATGTACTTGGATGACGTTGAGAAGTAGCATGGGATCATGGGTTTTGTTATCGTCGTCAATGAGAAACTTCCAATCTAGCGTCTACGGCAGAAAATAAATTCACTGACAAATTAAGGTATTGTTAAAAATATTATAACTTTATTCACATTATGGGCCCTATCTTACACCCGGCGCAATTGACTTTTTACACAAACGCATGTATCATTCCTATCTTACACCCAACGCATATGGGACTTTTCCCTCCACAGACGCGCTTTGGTAAATTAGGGAATGAACTTGCGTTCGTTGGGCGGTTCAGCGAAAAGAAGAGGCGTGTTCCGGCGCAAACGTTCACTGGTGCTATCTTGCAGTCCCCAAAAACTACATCTAGTGTACACATTTACTCAAATGATTCATAATTAATTATTTGCACTGATATACATCAACCTCAAGGGAACCCATTCAATCAACAAGTATACACACGTAATTTGCGATGCTAATAGTAAAATCACCCATGTTTTTACTCAGAATTACTCAGGCTCAAGCCACGACTAATTTATTGTAACTTTGCCATGAGAAATCCCCCCTTGGATGGGTGGCTGTGAAGGGGACAACAGCTATCCGTTAAAGACATGGTTAATGATGACACAATTTATGATGCCAGCAAGTGCGTAAAATGCTGTTTAATCAAAACTGAACACAAACACGCAGTGTAGCCTAATTTTATGAACATTTGGCAGACTGAAAATGTGCGTCAGGTGTTTGGATAGAACAGGTACACTACTCAAGTCGCAGTATTCTTTGTGGCTTGTTGTATTTTACGCAACATTTCTATGATTCATGGATGTGTTGATGACATTAATTAGGAAATATTAGAGGACTTCAGGAGACGTGATGTTGAAATGCGTGCCAGCCGCTTAAATGCCCAGAAATGCAGAACGGGAGTGGAAAGCTTATTTGACAGGAGTAATCTCGGTCTAATGTTAGACTACATTGCAAAAATATTACCATGCATTCATAACCTCGTGATTCAATGAGAGTAAGTCCAAAACATCGGAAAGTAGGCTATGAAAGTAGGCTATGTGTTGTGACATTTCTTTATTTACATTTTGTAAAAAGAAAAATCTATAGAAAATCGCCGTTATAATAGCAATCCGCCATGGAACAAGCATGCCTGCCCTTAAAGGGTATGTGAGATGACAATCTGATTGGTTTATTGCACGTTACGCCCAAACCACACCTATGACTAATGAAGCTACTTTAGACCTACCCATTTTAGATATGCGTCGAGCGCAATAATCATTTCTCCCCCCGATAAAATAGCAACAGCGCCCGGGACCCTCCCACAATGTAACTTACGTTTCGCGTTTGATACTTGCGTTTCAGATCGTTAAAATAGGGCCCTATGTTTTGCGTTTCCCTGGAACTTACAGCAACTAGAGCAGTCAAAGGTTATATGACGCCATTGACGGAAGACAAAATGAAATGTCCCGTGTCTTGAAATTATATTACAAATTTCTCTGGGTTTGAAAGTTGGTGGAAATATTTAGGATAATGTAAGTACACAACTAAGAAATATATATAATAGAGCTTGAGATTTCTGCCCGAACCCGACGGAACCAACCCTAACCCATTGGGTTCAGGTTGATTCGGTCTTAGTTTCTCGCTTTTTTCACCAGGCACGTCGGGTTAGGGCCGGGTTTGGTCTGTAAATGTATTACGGTAATAAAAAATATATAAAAACATACTTTTATATTGCAACCTTTCTTCTAACTTGGTTAATTTCAGCAACTCCTATCTATCTCAGTCAAATCATTTCCTGTCCCGCCCTTTTCCCCTGTCCCTGTGACTGATTTGTTGATGGTATCTAGAGAGAAATAAAGAAATAAAGTTGTCACAGTCTTTTTCATTTGTCTTTGCAGGACCACTCAAGCTCCATCTGGTTGGATGGGGAGAGGCAGTGCACAGCCATTTTCAGATCTCTCCAGAGATGTTCAATCAGGTTCAGGTCTGGGCTCTGGCTGGGCCACTAAAGTACATTCACACAGTAGTCCTGTAGCCACTCCTTTGTTATCTTGACTGTGTACTTAGGGTCATTTTCTTGTTGAAAGATAAACCTTCACTCCAGTCTGAGGTTCAGAGCGCTCTGAAACAGGTTTTCAAAAAGGATGTCTGTACATTGCTGCGTTCATCTTTCCCTCGATCCTGATAACTCTCCCAGTTCCTACAGCTGGAAAACATGTCCACAGCATGATGCTGCCACCACCATGCTTCACTGAAGGATGGTATTAGCTAGGTGATGAGCGGTTCCTGGTTTCCTCCAGACATGACGCTTGCCATTCAGGCAATATAGTTTAATCTTTGTTTCATCAGATCAGAGAATTTTGTTTCTCATTGTCTGAGAGTCCTTCAGATGCCTTTTGGCAAACACCAGGCGAGCTTTCATGTGCCTTTTACTGAGGAGTGACTTGCGTGTGGCCACTCTACCATACAGGCCTGACTGGTGGAGTGCTACAGAGATGGTTGTTCTTCTGGAAGTTTCTCCTCTCTCCACAGAGAAATGCTGGAGCTCTGTCAGAGTGACCATCGGAAGCCTAAGAGTGTACGTGACCTCGTTAACCCTGCGTAAGACGGAGAAGGGACCCAAGAAGCGAGGGCCAGCTTCCGGCAAGGAGTACGCAGGGCCATATCCGGGGTGGACACCCAGACCTTGTCCCTTGGCTGGAGAACGGGAGGATCACTCCGGCGCCGATCCGCCTGCAGCTGGAAATGCCTCACCGCTCGTTGGAGGTACGCCGAAACCATCCATCGACAGCAGGAATACGGGCGTCATCAGGGTGCCAAGGAACCAAGGCAGGCTGGTACCCTAAAACACATTGAAATGGGGTCAGTGCCATCGCCTCGCGGCGAAGGGAGTTCTGGGCATACTCAGCCCATGGCAACACGTCAGCCCAGTCCACCTGTCGGGTCCCGCAGTATGTGCGGAGGAAACGACCGATCTCCTGGTTGGCCCTCTCCACCTGGCCATTCGTTTGAGGATGGTACCCGGAAGAGAGGTTAACCGTGACCCCCAGCCTCCTCATGAAGGACCTCCAAACCCGAGAGGTGAACTGTGGACCCCGGTCGGTGACGATCTCCTCTGGCAGCCCATATAGCCTGAAGACGATGGTAAACAGCGCCTCAGCGGTCTGCTTGGCCGACGGCAGTCCAGGTAAGGGAATGAGCCTGCAGTATTTAGAAAAGTGATCCACAGCCACTAGGATAGCGGTACAACCATTAGAGACCGGCAGGTCAGTCAAGAAATCAACTGAGATGTGAGACCACGGTCGATTCGGGATGGGGAGAGGCTGTAGCTTACCATATGGCAGGTGTTTTGGGCTGGTGCTCTGCGCGCAGATGACGCAGGACGTTACATAGCGACGTACATCTTGAGACATCAAGGGCCACCAATACTTCGCTTGGAGAGCTTGTAGAGTGCGGGTGATGCCGGGATGCCCTGACGGGAGCGCGGTGTGGGCCCAGACCAGAATCCGATCCTTGTAGTCAGTGGGAACAAACAAGCGTCCTTCCGGACAGTTAGAAGGAGGAGGACTGGTTACCTGGGTCTCCCTGATCTCCTCATCCACCTCCCATAGAATGGGAGCGACTAGGCGCGCGGGGGGAATCACCGTTGTCTCCTCCTGGTCCGGTTCCTTTCCACCAAAGGAACGGGATAAGGCGTCGGCCTTGCTGTTCTTGGAGCCTGGTCGGTAGGAGAGGGTGTACTCAAAGCGCATCAGGAATAACGCCCATCTCGCCTGCCGAGCATTAAGATGTCGAGCCACCCTCAAATATTCCAGGTTCCGATGGTTGGTCCACACCAGGAAGGGGTGTGCGGCGCCCTCAAGCCAGCGCCGCCATCTCTTCAGCACCTCCACCACAGCCAGGAGCTCTCGGTCCCCCACATCATAGCTGCGTACTGCGGAGGAGAGTTTCTTAGAGAAAAAGGCACACGGGAACAATTTGGGTGGAGTACCTTGTCGCTGAGAGAGGACAGCTCCGATTCCAACTTCTGACGCATCCACCTTGACGACGAATGGCTGAAACGGGTCAGGATGGCGGAGGATGGGGGCGGTCGTGAAATGGTCCTTCAGGGTCTAAAAAGCCTGATCCGCCTCGGGTGTCCAATTCAGACGCCGGGGCCCTCCCTTGAGCAGAGCCGAGATGGGCGCAGCCACCGGGCTGAACGACCTGATGAAGCGCCGGTAATAATTGGCGAACCCAAGGAACCTTTGGATCTCCTTCACAGTCTTGGGAACAGGCCAGGACTGAACCGCCTCTGTCTTATCGATCGTCATCTCCAGTCCCTTGGTGGTGATGACGTAACCCAAAAAGGGACAGACGGCTGGTGGAACTGGCACTGCTCCGCCTTTGTGTAAAGGTGATGACGTAACAGCAGAGACAAGACCTCTCGCACGTGCTGTACATGAGACACATATGAGGGAGAGAAGATCAGTATGTCATCAATATACACCAGCACCGACCCAATAATCCCTGAACACCTCGTTGATGAAGGCCTGAAACACAGACGGTGCATTGGCAAGGCCATAGGGCATAACAAGGTATTCATAATGCCCCGACGTTGTACTAAAGGCCGTTTTCCATTCCTCCCCATCTCTGATACGCACCAGGTTGTAAGCACTGCGGAGGTCCAGTTTCGTAAAATACTGTGCCCCGTGTATCCTCTCCACCGCAGCATGGATTAATGGGAGAGGGTATCAGTATTTTACCGTGATATTTTTCAGAGCTCTATAATCCACGCAGGGATGCAGGCCCCCATCATTTTTCTTGATGAAGAAAAAACTGGAGGATACAGGCGACGTGGAGGGTCTGATGTGTCCCTGTGCCAGGGACTCCTGAACGTATGTCTCCATGGCCTCCGTCTCAGCCCTGGACAGGGGGTAGATGTGACTACTCGGTAAGGGCGCGCCTGAAAGTAGTTCCACAGCACAATCCCAGGAACGATGAGGCGGCAACTGGGTAGCCCGAGATTTAGAGAACGCCTCACTCAGGTCCTGGTACTCTGGGGGAACAACAGAAGACAGATCAACGTTTACCTCTGGGCTTTCGATAGTGGTCGTGTTGACAACCCTCGCGCTGCACCTCTCGTGGCAGTCAGTGGACCACCGCAGGATGCGCCTCTCTCTCCAATCAATGATGGGATTATGTTTGCGCAGCCAGGGCATCCCCAAAACCACGGGGTGTGCAGGCGAGGTGATTACATAAAACAGACCTGTTCCATGTGCTGAGACCCCACAGAGACGCTTACAGGTGTAGTTTGTCTGGTGATGGTGCCACAGCTGTCCACAGCGAGAAAAGGAATAGGTTCTGTGAGAACGTTGACTGGAATGGACAGGCGTTGTACCAGACCCTCGTCTACAAAATTTCATGCAGCTCCCGAATCTATGAGAGCCGTAATGGGGCGAACAGGAGAACAATCTCCGAAGAGGACAGGCAAGGATAACACATTCCCCGACAGGTCTAACCCCAAACATTGTCGTTAGCCGGGAGCGCTCCTCCTGATCTCCTTGGGGCGTCACGGGTGTTAGGGCTGTGTGCCAGGAGATGTCCGTCCTCTCCGCAATACAGACACAATCCCAGCTGTCTCCGACGACTCCTCTCCCCTGGACTGAGACGTGTAGCGTCCATCTCCATAGGCTCTTCCTGTATGCCGGCTATTTGCGGCAAAGGGGTGCGCCCTGCCGATCTCCTCCGAGCGCGTAAGAGCCTGTCCAAACTTATCACCATGGTGATGAGTTGGTCTAGGTTCGCCTGATCATCCCGGCAGGCTAACTCCAGCTTGACCTCCTCCCTGAGCCCGTCCCAAAAGAGTGACAGGAGAGCAGCCTGGTTCCACCTACTGGCTGAGGCAAGGGTTCTGAATTCCAAGGCATATTCTACAGTTGTTCTGTTGCCCTGGCGTATGTGAAGCAACTGATCCCTGTGTTCCCTCCCGGTAGAGGGATGGTCGAACACAGCCTTGATTAATTCCGTAAAGGCGGTGTAATCCTCCGTGTCCGGTCCTTCTTCCTCCCATACCGCCGTAGCCCACGCCAATGCTCGACCAGTGAGCACGGAAACAACCGTAGCGATTTTGGCCCGATCAGAGCACTGTGCGTCGGCGTGGTGCGTAAAATAGAGTTCGAACTGTAGGAGAAACCCCCGACAGTGCTCTGGGTTTCCGTCGTAACGCTCAGGAAGAGCGAGAGTCAGACCACCACCTGAGGTCCTGGAGGCGGTGTGAGAGGTAATTACTGGTGGACTGGCAGCTGGAGGGGGAGATGGCGTGTCCAGCCTTCTGAGATGGTGAAGTACCTCCTCCATGGCGGTCTCCAGATTACCCAGCTGGTTGTGATGCTGCTGCAATACTCGGTCACGCTCACACAGGGCGTCCTCAAAGGTCTCCGATCCTGCTGCTTCCATGATAGAGGTCGGATATTCTGTCACGATGGATAGGTTAGGAAGCAGGTGCAGTGATAAGAGGCTTTGATTTGCTCCAGAAGGATTCGACAACAAAGATGAGAACAGGCAGGCAGTGCATAACAACACGTTTCCGTAAATAATATCCAACAAGGATGTGACTACAGTTCCAGCTTAAATACCCAGGTAAGGGTGTACAACAACTTGCACCTGTGTGCGATAACGAGCATAGATGTGACTAGGACTATTCCCTTAAAGAACAGGAGCCTAACCACAGTAGATAACATAATGGCTCATAAGAGTATTACTAGAGAAAATGTTTCCTGGACATTCCTTGCCAACCTAACCTTTGTGCGTAAATGCACCAAAACAAAACATAACAACATATAGTACTGGCTGATGGCCTGTCCGTCTAAAACTCCGGAGACGAGGAGCGCTGAACAGATCCTCCGGTAGGGGTGGGCGTTACAATCGGGTTCTTGGTCACCTCCCTGACTAAGGCTTTTCTCCTCCTCCTGGTGATTCCAAACCTCTTCCATTTACGGATGATGGAGGCCACTGTGCTCATTTGGACCTTCAATGCTGCAGATATTTTTCTGCACCCTTCCCCAGATCTGTGCCATGATACAATCCTGTCTCAGAGGTCTACAGACATATCCTTGGACTTCATGGCTTGGTTTTTTCCATGACATGCACTATTAACTGTGGGACTGTATATAGAAAGGTGTGTGTCTTACCAAATCACGTCCAATTAACTGAATTTACCACAGGTGGACTCCAATCAGGTTGTGGGAACATCTCTGAGCTCAATTTTCAGAGTAATTTTAAAGGCTGTGAATACTTATGTACATGTGCTTTTTTTGTTTATTATTTTTAATAAATTTGCTAAGATATTAAACACACTTCTTTCACATTGTCATTATGGTGTATTGTTTTTCTTCATAGAATATGCTACCCACTCCAACCCCCCCCAAAAATGACTAAACCAAAGTGGCTGTGGTTCAGTGGATTACTCTGCATCTGGTACAGATGTAATGTTACAGCATGGGTATGAATCAAATCTAATTATTATGTTTTCAATTCTCCTTCCTCTTTCACTACTGTCCTTGTACAATACATTTTTAAATGTCAGAAAAAGTATATTGAAATAGAGGGGGATCTAAAATCATACTAATGTGTTAAATCAAACAGAAGTTACATCATATACCTTTAAACAGTGTTCACTGCACTGAGGTATGAAGTTGTATCAATGCTCTGAAGCCAGCCAGCCAACCAGACAGACTTTTTGTCATCTCCAAGAGACCAACCTACATGATTGATCCTTAAGCCTAGAACCTATTACCACTGAACTGCATAATGTTTGGAATGGAATTTTTTCAAGTTATTTGAAATTGTTTTTTGTTAACCTGCATTTCTTAACATTTGCTTGATTTTTCTGTTACATCACTCTGTAAGTTAGTTACAGATGCTCAGTGGCTCGCATAGGTATTCACCCTTAACATATGTTAGTGTGACAACCTGGAAGAAAATAGGATTGTATTGGAATTATTATCATTTGTTTTACACAACACACTGAACACTTCAAAGTTGCAAAATATTTTTTATTGTGACAACAACAAAAAATACATTTGTTGGTTACACAAGTTTTCACCCCCCTGAGACAATACTTGGTAGAACCACCTTTGGCTGTAATAACAGCTGTGAGTCTTTGGAGTAAGGCTCTACCAGTTTGCACATCTGGATCATGCAGTTTTAGACCATTCTTCTTGACAAAATTGCTCAAGCTCTTTCAGGTTGGATTGGGACGGTTGGTTAACAGTAATTTTGAAGACATTTCAGAAATTTTTAATCAGATTGAGGCCTGTGCTTTTATTGGGCTCTTCTAAATCATTAAACCACTCCAGTGTATATTTGGCTGTTTGTTTAAGGTCATTATGTTGCTCGAAGGTAAACCTCCGCCCCAGTTTTATGTGTCTTGCACACCGTGCCAATGAAAAGCATCCCTACAACATGATGCTGCCGCCACCATGGTTCACCGTGGGGATGGTGTTCTCAGGGTTATGAGCAGTGTTGACTGTAAGACACACATAGGCCAAAAAGTTCAGATTTGTTCTCATCAGATCAAATAAACTTTTTCAACATTTGCTGTGTCTCCCATATGTCTTTTGGCAACTCCAAATGGGAATTTATATGTTCTTTCCTTTATCATTTCACATTCTGAGTATGTGCATTGTAAATTATCACTACTGTAGCTCACATGTTATGGTTCATTGCAACTTACTGATATACATTTTGTAGTGGAAAATTCTTCCACCAAAAAATGAGAAGTGCTGAGTTTTGTGGAATTGAGCAAGCCGAGTTACTACACATTATATCATAATCAGAAAGAGAGTTATTGGCAAGGAGGTTTTACCAAACAAAGATTATTTTCTTGTCTTTTTTGTACATACATCACAGAAATGTAAAAACATTTTCACTTTTAAGGTGCATGATATAAGCAGAATGTGAACAGGATATTTACCAGCCTGATCTCTTAGAAATCCGTAAAACTGTCACGGAGTATGACCATCAAAATCCGTGGCAGTTTCACGGAAAAGTCTGCGATTGGCGCACAACTCGATGTAAGCCTTTCCCAAACCCCTAACCTAACCGTAACCACTCAGAAACCTTGCTATTAATTCGATTTAAGCCTTTCCCAAATGCCTAACCTAACCTTAACCACTCAGAAACCTTGCTGTTAACTCGATGTAACTTGTATTTAGGGAGTAAAAAATGATTTAAAAAAAACCTGTTGGCATCGCGTTGGAATAGAAAACAGAATACATGTAAAATGTCCGCCTGGATTCGAACTCGCAAACTTTGGTATGTGAGTCGCATGTTTTTACGCCCGTCCACCATCCCCAACCTACCAACCTGCAAAATCTACGCTATTTACACTCTGCTACATCATCATGCGATTCTGTGAAACTGCCATGGATCCTTAACTTCTAAATCCGTGGCAGTTTCACAGAATTTTCGGACATTCCGTGGAACTGCCACGGACTTTGAAGTTAAGTGTCCGTGGTAGTATCACGGATTTCTAAGAGATCACGATGATATTTACAGTATATAAACAGGCATATTTATATTCAGTATATATCTACAGTATATGAATGGTGTCCTGTATATAATATACTGTAATGTGACAGTGTAATGTAAAAACAGTATAATGTGAATTTTGTTTTAAGACTTTAGGGTGCAGAATATGCAGGATATGTTCAGTATAACATATGCATATATACATTTAAATGTATAATGTAAACAACAGTAAAATATAAAACAGTTAAACGTTTAGGGTGCAGGATATGAGTAGAATATAAACAGTATATCTACAATATCTGTACAGTTATTTGTCGTGTGTGCATGGGGGGGCAGAGTCAGTTTGGTTTCGGGGGCATGTTAAGGAGGCCTAATACTGTAGAGAAGAAACTGTTCTTGTGGCGAGACGTCTTGGTTTTGATAGACCTCAACCTTCTGCCAGAGGGAAGCGTATACGTATAACTATAAGAGTATAAAAAAAACATCTCTTGTGGTGAGAGGTCTTTGTTTTGATAGACCTCAACCTTCTGCCAAAGGGAAGAGTATATGTATAACTATAAGAGTATAAGAAACTGTTCGTGTGGTGAGAGGTCTTTGTTTTGATAGACCTAAACCTTCTGCCAGAGGGAAGAGTATACATATAACTATAAGAGTATAAGAAACTGTTCTTGTGGCGAGAGGTCTTTGTTTTGATAGACCTCAACCTTCTGCCAGAGGGAAGAGTATAAGTATAACTATTAGAGTATAAGAAACTGTTCTTGTGGCGAATGGTCTTTGATTTGATAGACCTCAAACTTTTGCCAGAGGGAACAGTATACATATAACTAAAAGAGTATAAGAAACTGTTCTTGTGGAGAGAGGTCTTGGTTTTGATAGACCTCAACCTTCTGCCAGAGGGAAGAGTATACGTATAACTATGAGAGTATAAGAAACTGTTCGTATGGTGAGAGGTCTTGGTTTTGATAGACATCAACATTCTGCCAGAGGGAAGAGTATATGTATAATTATAAGAGTATAAGAAACTGTTTGTGTGGTGAGAGGTCTTGGTTTTGATAGAAATCAACCTTCTGCCAGAGGGAAGAGTATACATATAACTATAAGAGTATAAGAAACTGTTTGTGTGGTGAGAGGTCTTGGTTTTGATAGACTTCAACCTTATGCCAGAGGGAAGATTATATGTATAACTATAAGAGTATAAGAAACTGTTCTTGTGGCGAGAGGTCTTGGTTTTGATAGACATCAACATTGTGCCAGAGGGAAGAGTATACGTATAACTATAAGAGTATAAGGAACTGTTCTTGTGGTGAGAGGTCTTGGTTTTGATAGACCTCAACCTTCTGCCACAGGGAAGATTATACATATAACTATAAGAGTATAAGGAACTGTTCGTGTGGTGAGAGGTCTTGGTTTTGATAGACCTCAACCTTCTGCCACAGGGAAGAGTATACGTATAACTATAAGAGTATAAGGAACTGTTCTTGTGGTGAGAGGTCTTGGTTTTGATAGACCTCAATCTTCTGCCAGTGGGAAGAGTATACGTATAACTATATGAGTATAAGAAACTGTTCTTTTGGCGAGAGGTCTTGGTTCTGATAGACCTCAACCTTCTGCCAGAGGGAAGAGTATACGTATAACTATAAGAGTTTAAGGAACTCTTCGTGTGGTGAGAGGTCTTGGTTTTGATAGACCTCAACCTTCTGCCAGAGGGAAGAGTATACGTATAACTATAAGAGTATAAGGAACTTTTCTTGTGGCGAGAGGTCTTGGTTTTGATAGACCTCAATCTTCTGCCAGAGGGAAGAATATACGTATAACTATAAGAGTATAATAAACTGCTACACATTATATAATAAACGATTGCCCATATACTGTATGTACTGCATTTTCAGCATGTTAATATTATTGCATCTTTTCTACCCAAATAAACTCTAATAAATAATTAATAAAAAAATGAAATATTAAAATATGAAAAATATTACAAACCAAAATATTTTGCTTTGTTTAGGTGGTAAAGGACCATTTCTCAGACACACACTCAGTCAAGCATACACACACAAGTCATTAGTAAGATTTACATTATTAAAGAAGTTTTTCCCATTTTTCTCCTGTTGATTTAAACAGTTACTGTAGATTACTATAAGGGTCATCCATAGAAATAGATTAAATATAGAATGGCCATTCCGCATTAAACCAATTTGCTGCAAGTTGCGGACTCACTAGCGAGTTTTGCAGCAGGAACAGGAAATTCAGCTGCTCTAACATATCTCCGTAGCCTGCCTTGTTGGTGAAGAGAAAGTGGTGAGTGCTGGATTTAATTGCTTCATAACTCTATTTGTACATCATCAAAATATATTCAATAAATGGTAATATTACAATGCTCTCTAACTGAAACTCTCAAACTAGTGAGTGCGACATACTTTACGGCTCCACTGACGCGTGTTGTCACTGTGACAAGTAACAACAATCACCATTTTGTTGTGTACTAATCGAATGATCACGCTGAACATTTCAATTGCCTTTCTATTCATTCTATTTCTATGGGGTCATCTCAGGTGTGTGTGTTTCTGTGCGTGTGTGTAATGTACAGACCCCTTGCTGTTATCCATGCTAGCAGGCATTAAATTGAGAGTCCTGATGGGTTACTTGTGATATCACACTCAGAATACGAAAAGGTCACGGTGCGGCCCCTGGAGGGTCTTGTCAGAGGTCTAGTTGTGTTGTTCTATTCCACATACAGGACACTAAGGTCTGCATTGAGTAATAGAGATGTCTGAACACGGAACATAAATAGTGTTTGTCTAGTTGCCAAAAATCACGGAATGTATTCAAGGTAACATAATCAACACAACTTGAAAATAAATGCCAGAGACATAGTGAACATTACCATATCATAGGAAGTGCACCTCTCCGATGTCCTAAACCTTCCAGCTCTGTCTTTGATAGGCCCATTTCACTTTCAATACTCCCTCAGCCCTTTAATATTAAAGACACTCCATGGAACTAGACTGGCTCATATTAGGAGAACATTGTATAGCCACAATGCTCTTTACATCCTGTTGGTGTGCATTGTGCACTTGCTATGTACCTATTTCTGATACCAGCTGTGGCTGCCTGGCCATGTAACACTTTAATTGGACTTGCTGCGGTGATTCATGCTTTTGGAATGGGGCAGTAGTTCCAACATCTCCATGAGGACATTTGCAATGTATTGCAAACAAGAGGCCCCTTATGCCTATTTTCCACAGCAGTGCTGGCCCGGGCCAGTCCGTGTTCATCACGTTATGGATGGTGTACCCATCTAAACACTTCCCGATGGGTAGCGCGTTAACCCGGGCCAGCTCGGAGCGAAAAAATGTATAGTAGCCTACTCTTCTGGGACAAAGCGGGCTCTTGGGTGGGGTTACAAACAGTGAAATTCAACAGCCAATGTTTGTTGGTTTCTTTACTTGTATTGACACATTTCCTTGAGGATTCTAAATAAATAAAAATAAATTGTATGCATTTATACCATCATTACATAAAAATAGTAATGTGTACACTGATTGCAGTCAGTTTATTTCAACAGGAATTGCGGCAATCACAGGTTTCTAGGCATTGCTTTTAACAAAACATTACATAGTGTAGGGAATGATTGTCTTATAGAAATACATTATTTACATTTTTTAAATATTAGGAAATAGGTTTATTTAGCTTTTAAGTGTGTTTCTGAAAATTAGCCTTCTCAACAGCGATATTCTACACCCCTATTCCCTGCCTTAAAAACAACATGAGCCCTTTTTCCTAATAATCAAGCCAGACCCATTCACAAAACTCAACCATGGAAACACATCACTGACAGACCTTAGCACCATGCAGGGCCAGGCCGCTCCACGTCACACTAGAGAACTGGTCAGTCAAAAACCGCTTTTAGGATGTTACGTCCTGTTTATGGTGGCTGGGGTTAGATTTTGAGATCATGGTGTTTGATCCTCTGCAATTCTTTGTCCATGTATGTAGTAAGGATGTAGTTTTACCCTCAAAACCAATGTTTCTTATATGAATTACACTCGAACTAGCTTCTAAATAACTGAAGATAACCCTATAAGATTTTGCCACTCTCCATGTGTTCAGCTGAGCATTGTCCCAGTCTATAATCAATGTCCACTACCTACTGCTTAATATAATTAGTAGCAAAAGGATCTTTTCATTCACCAAAGTAAGAAAGTACCGGGATGAACAATGTTGTAGGTTCATTGCGGTCACAATGAGATAAAAATCTAATACTAATAAGCTAATAAAAAAACTTGAAGGGGTACAATGGCTAACTTGGTGAACAGTGTTTTAAGCAACAGGTAACAATTGTGAAGTTGGGAGATTTTTCCTCCTTGTGTTTGGACATTGCTTGTGGTGTCCCCCAGGGGTAGGTGTTGGGCCCTAAACTCTATATATTATATATCAACAACATATATAATATATCAAAGATGTTAAAGTATTTTCTGCACTGGTGACGCTTTACATCAATTACTACAGAAGATCACTTCAGGACTGAACAAATTAAAACTTTGGTTCAATAATAAAAAATTATTCCTATACTTGAGCAAAACAAAAATGATGTTCTTTGGAAATTATAGAATTAATGAACAAGTAAAGGTACAGATAGATGGGGTCGACATAGAAAGAGTTAGTCAAATAAAATGTATTGGGGTAATAGATCAAACTTTAAACAAATTCATTCTAAGATTTCAAGAAGCATTGCAGTGTAAAATAAGACTAAACAGGTTCTAGATCATAAATCACTATACATCCTCTAATGTTCGCTAGTGTCACCTTATTTAAGTTATTGTGTAGAGGTTTGGGGCAATAATTATAAAAGTTCATTACACTTACTATTTCTTCTCCAGAAAAAAAGCGATACAGATTATATTTAATACTGGTTACAGGGAGCATACAAGTTCTCTGTTCATACAGTTAAAGGTATGTAACGTCCAGCCCTAATGGGCTGAGGTATTGGACTTCCTTTTGTTTTGTGTTCAGTGTTAGGCACGGTGGTTTTGTTTCTATGTTCTGTTTCACATGTTCCCTTTTAGTTGCTTCCCCTTGTGTGATGTTTTGTCTCCCTCCTGTGCCCATTCATTGCATTGTGTTTTTCTTTGATTCCAGTTAAGTGTCTGTGTAGGTGATGTCATCGCTTTATGGTTCCCAGGTGTCCTGTGTTAGCCCTCATTAGTTCTGTATATAGCTTGTGTGTTTCGTGCCTTCCCTTGTCGGTCAATGTTTCCTGTGACGTGTTCCGTGTTGCTGTGTATGCCTGTTTTGCCCCTCGTGGCAGTTTTGTTTGGAAGTCCGAAATAAATTAAGTTTGAGAAACAATATTCCTTCGCGCCTGTCTCTACCAACCACACTGACAGAGGAAGCGTTACAAGGTATTAATATCGGCAGACCTGGTTACATTTCAAATGGCACAATTAATGTTTAAAGTAAAAAATAATTAATTACCATTAAATATTCTAAAAAGGTTCACCCAACAATGCGATAGTTATAGTTTAAGGGGATTCATTAATTTCAGGACTGTAAAGGTGCCTACGACCCAAAAAAAATGTGTGTTTTTGTCTGCAGTGTAAAATTATGGAATGGTTTGAATGAGGAACTCAAGCAATGTTCAAGCATGAAACAGTTTTAAAAGATATACAAAGATCTAATTTGTACAGGGTACAGGAATGAAGGTGTTTGATTATAATTGTTGTACATATATATTGTTTATTTATTGAGAGTTCTTTGCTTCCTTCCTTTTTTTATTCAAAGTACTCATCCATTTCTTTGTTAAAATTTTCAGACCTTTGAAGTTCTGAGTGTATTTAAAATGTTGATACTAAAATAGGGCATTGATTATCTATGATTCTAAGAATAAATATGCAATATATATACATACAGTGCCTTGCGAAAGTATTTGGCCCCCTTGAACTTTTCGACCTTTTGCCACATTTCAGGCTTCAAACATAAAGATATGAAACTGTAATTTTTTGTGAAGAATCAAGTGGGACACAATCATGAAGTAGAACGAAATTTATTGGATATTTCAAACTTTTTTAACAAATAAAAAACTGAAAAATTGGGTGTGCAAAATTAATACTTTGTAGCGCCACCTTTTGCTGCGATTACAGCTGTAAGTCGCTTGGGGTATGTCTCTATCAGTTTTGCACATCGAGAGACTGAAATCTTAGCCCATTCCTCCTTGCAAAACAGCTCAAGCTCAGTGAGGTTGGATGGAGAGCGTTTGTGAAAAGCAGTTTTCAGTTCTTTCCACAGATTCTCGATTGGATTCAGGTCTGGACTTTGACTTGGCCATTCTAACACCTGGATATGTTTATTTGTGAACCATTCCATTGTAGATTTTGCTTTATGTTTTGGATCATTGTCTTGTTGGAAGACAAATCTCCGTCCCAGTCTCAGGTCTTTTGCAGA